>JAKUCM010003570.1:0-78159 GCA_023374145.1 Lepidium sativum
TTATCTTTTTTTTTTTGTTTGTATCGAACAACTATGGCAGCGGGTGAAAAATACCCTTTGAGGTTTTATCGAGACGATGTTGCAAGATTGATAAAGAAGAGCATTAACCATCATAGTCGTCTTAGTGAGCTTGTGCATAAAGAGAGAGATATTGGGGAAGATGCTTACACAAACATCGAGCAAAATTCTTTTGTAGGAGTGTTACTTAAGCTTGCAACTGCATATTACAAATGGACTGGAAGGAATTTGCAGTAGCTTTTGGCAAATAAACTTAAAACAAAAAGGGAGTATGAGATGTGGTGGCTTATAGGTAATCGACTTATTCGATTTTCCTTGAATGAGTTCGAGGAAATTACTACTCTAAATTGTCAGCTGTCGGATGAAGAAGATACAAGTCTTGCTAGTGGCGGTTTGTGGTCCGAGATGGGCTTAATACATGGTGATGGTCCTACTTTTGCTGATCTGAAAAGGGTGTTGAAAGGTTGTAGGCAATGGAGTTTTGAGAAGAGAAAGATGGTCGGTTTGCTCACGATCTTGTTTGTGGGTATCTATGGTATGCACCCTAATAGTAGGCTCCCTATTTTTGCTGGAAAGCTGGTCATGGATCCTGTTAGGTTTGAGAGATATCCATGGGGTAGAGTTGCATTTGAGCAACTGATTACTAGCCTCAGAGCTGCACAGTTACAAATGCTTCATACACTATCCATGGGCTTGTGCATGCTGCTCTAATATGGGCATATGAGTCCATTCCAGGTGTAGGTGAACTGTGTGGTGGAAGAAAAGAAGGTGATATTCCACTTTTATGATGGTCATCATCAAATAAGCGTGGATTAGGTATTGACGACATCGTTGATTTCGATATGGACAACACAGAAGATCACAAGGTAATGTCTTACGTGGTAAACTCTGATGTTAGGCTTTATAACTATGTAGTAGACTTCAACAAGGTAAAATAGAGTTAGTTAGTAGACTTCAATTTAGTGTAATAGACTTATATAAGAAAATGGATGAAATATAAAGTAGACTTTGGATATGTGTAGCAGACTTTTGTTTGGTAGACTAATTTGGTGGGGTTCTGATTTGTTTAGCTGACTTTGACTATGTGTAGTAGACGTTTGTGTGATAGACTATGTAGGTGGCCTTCTGATCTGATTAGTAGACTTTGGGTATGTGTTGTAGAATGATAGACTTTTAATGAAGATGTATTATTAATGTAGGTTCGCGTGAAGCACCTAGTCTTGAAGCCTGATGAAGAGATTAACCCCATTTGGGCCGACGATGTTGCTGATCCAGAGGTGGACAATATGATCAAAGACATATTGGAAGACATTATAGATGAGTCATTTTGGAATAGAAGTCCACCACAAGCTGCTGTGACGATAAGCAGCAACAAGAGGAAGGCTGAGGCCCATACTAAGCAAAGGAAATCGAAGCTACCTAGTCCAAGAGTCCAAGTGAAGGAGAATGGAAAGAAGACAGTGGAGAGGACAAAGGATAAGGGAAAACCTAAAGAGCATAAGGTAATACATTTTCTTACGCCCTTGGTTATGAACTACGAAGTAGACTTTAATTGTCTAGGGTAGATTTTGGCGGTACTTAAAGTCTGTTTAGTAGACTTGAAAAAGAGAGAGAGAGGCTCAGGTATGTTTAGTAGACTTTGGATATGTGTAGTGGACTTTAGTCTGGTAGACTATGTAGGTAGCCTTCTAGTAAACTTATAATTTTAGTTAGATTTGAGTAACTGTTTTGTTGTGTTTTTTAGGGCAATGAAGGTGACGTCGATATGAGTATCAGTGTGAACGAATTTAAGAAGGCGAAAAAGAAAGAGAAAGAAAGATTATTGGAGCAGAAGTGGATCAAAAAATATGGAGCCAAGAACCAAGAGGAGGATAAGGGCACCATCACGAAGATGCTTCATACATTGACCTCAACATTTGAGGTGATGCGGGCAGAGCAAACTACGATGTCTAAGCGGCCGCTTTCGATAGAAGAACGTAGATCTTAGCAGTCACGGATCAATGAACGTCTTCTAATGCTTGTTGAAAACAAAGTAGAGGTTCCAAAGAGGCTTGAGATCGTGTCGTTGGAGACACCAAAACAGAAGAATCACGTTGATAGTGGCAGTGAGACACATGGAGTGGCTGCGAAGGATCACGTGAATGATGTAGTTGATGATGATGCAGATGTTGTTGGTGAGATGGATCGCGTGGCTTCCCATGCAAAGGAGACGGTACGTAAGGAACTTTTTCCATAAAATGTATTGATGAACTTACTCGAGTGTTAACATCATTTGGAGTGTGGTAGACATCATGATCGACTGTGGCACACTTAACTGAATTGTAGTAGACTTTATTAATAGACTTGCACAAAAACCTTGGTAGACTTTGAAATAATGGTTTAATAGACTTCCAATAATGGTTTAGTAGACTTTTATTCCTTATAATTGACTCATGGTAGACTTTCATGTACTATATGGTAGACTTACTAAATTTTTTTTTTCCAGAAGTGGATTATTGAGACACCAGAAACGTCAAACCCTACCTGCCCTTCATCCAAAGTTGTCAAAAACCTGTTGTATACCAAATATAGCAGAAAAGTATCCCTTTCGAACACACACGATGACGATGGAGTGGTTGACCCAACCCTTTCGAAGAACAACAAAATGGACTTCTTGAACCTAACAAATGAAATGGAGTCGAAGGTTTTGGGTAGCAGTCATAATATTAAAAGCTTCGATATTTCGAGCGTGGAAGACTACATCTACATGGAAGACATCCTACCCAAGCACGCATGTAAACGGACCGTTACTGCTAACCAGGTAGAATTTGTATATTTGTCTCACTAATGTATGTTACAGTATATTGTAGTATGTACTTCCTAAAGTTTGATAGAATTTAGGAAGTGTTTGATAGATGATCATCATTAGGAAGAATTAGGTACGCGTACTATGGTAGACTTTGCACACAATATGGGAGATGTTGATCAAAGTATGGTAGACCGTAGAAAGAGTTTGGTAGACTTTGCTGACAGTATGGTAAAAGGTAATTTGGAAGACTTTGCCTACATTGTAGTAGACTTTGTCCAACATATGCTAGACCTAGAATGGTACACTTTGTCAATCAAGTAGACTTTGTCAACAATGCAGTAGACTTTGTTTATAGTTTTGTAAGCCATTTTTGTTTATAACAGATATCTCCTTTCGAAGGAAGTTCAGTTGTAAGGCGTATTATGAAAGGTACAGTTGCTTCTACGACTATCTACAATCCCTTTGGCCCAATAAAGAGGATGGACGTCTTAAAGTTGCGTGACATTATTCGGCGAGAACTGTAAGTGTAATGTGGTGCTTTGAAAACAATATTTTTACTTACCATTGATCTCATTAGTTTAATGTGGTCATGCACATATGTAGTGAGTACACGATTGATGAAATTAGCCCTGTCGTGGATTACTATCTACGATTGGTGATGCCTAGAGCAAAATGGTCTCAGAGTCCATATGGATGGCTCAATGATTTGGTAAATTCTATTTTTCATTATATTGGTAAACTTATTAATGTTTGGTAGACCTCTAGGTGTTTATTTGACTTTTTTCCACTGCTTTCCTGCAGCATATGTCCACTGGTATGCATCTGCTGCAACAAAGAGCATTCAGAACGGAAAGGATTGCTTTCCTCGACCCACTATTCTGTTTGTGGTGCAACCAGTACAAAATGGACTTTGAGGGAAAGGATAAGACATATAGGTTCCCCAGAGGTTGAAGACATGTTCAATGGGAAATCTCCGGCATATTGTCCCCCAAATAAGCGATGGGTCAGAGATGTTGACTACCTATACATTCCAAACAATTTAGATAATCAGCATTGGGTAGCCATCGAGGTTGATTTCATCAAGGAGCGGATCAAAATATTTGATCCGCTCAATACATATTGTTCACAGACTTTAGTCATCAGCAGTTGCATGTAATTGTGCTATTTTTATAGTAGACTTTACATATACAGGGTAGACTTTACATAAGCGTAGTAAAAATTACATATACATGGTAGAATTTGCATATACATGGTAGACTTTATTTATATTAGGTTGTCTTTACCTAAGTGTACTAGACTTTAATTAACCTTAGTAGACTTTAATGAAGTGTAGTAGACTATAATTACAAATAAGTTGGTAGACTCTACATTGGTGTAGTAGACTTTATTGTGGTTCAACTGTTGGTGCCTTGCAGGGCATACTCGAGGATGATTCCACGGATGATCCGGGATTTCGCGCCTCCAAATATCATAAAGAATATTAGTACAAAGTGGTACCGAGTGTATAGGGTGAAGACATTACCACAGAATACACAAGGTGGTGATTGTGGGGTATATACACTCAAATTTATTGAGTGTTTAGACTTGGGCTGCAATTTCGACGGGCTGGATGATAATTATGCGCAATTCATCCGCATGAAGTATGTTGTTGAGATGATGAGTGAGATTCCCGCAGCAGACAAAGTATCATACACTGATCCAGGACCTCGTAGTGGAATCTATGACAAAGCAATACTGATCACAACAACGCAAGATTCTATGATTGACTGGTAGACTTCTTTATAATTAGATAATAGACTATGATTCTAGGTCATCTTTTTGGCAACTCATTTTTTTGTGCTCGCATACATATTTTTGGGTTAGATATAATTTCAAAGTACCAATATTTTTTGTACGGTAATGGTCCTTTGTAAGTATATCATGGCGGTCTAACAACCTTATTTAGAACATTTTTAACCACCAACTTTTTTAAGCAAACTATATGATGTACTTAGACAACGTCTACTACATTTTCACTGAAGTCTGCAAAAACGAAACTGAAGTCTACCATGAAAAAATAAAGTATACTACATTACCAGTGATTCATGTCTACCAACAAATTATATTAAAAGTAAAGTCTACTAACAAAACGCGAAGTCTACTACATTGCAAATAGTGTCTACCATGGGATAAGAAGCTTGAAGTCTACTAACCAGACTCTCAACTCATGTTTCAAAGTCTACTAATAAAGCGCGAAGTCTACTAAATTTTGAATAGTGTCTACCATGGGATAAAAACATCATTTCTAGCATTAATACTCAGGCGTGTAGGTCTGATCGACATGATCGAGCATTATGACCGACACTTTTACGTATAGAACAAGTCTTAACCTTCCTGGGCCATTTAGATTCCATTGATCTTTCAAACCAACTTTTGTACCTAGATTTCTTAGGCCTTCCTGGCTGTTGGCGCACAAACGGCGGGTTACATACTTTACTAGCTACATCGACGTGTACAAAAAGTGCTTTATCTCTTGGTATAACGATACTACGAGTTTTAACCCTATATCCTATTGTAAGTGCACAACAAACGTAATAGTACTTAGGGGTCGAATTCCTCAGAAAACCAAATTACACTTTCAATTTCTATTGAATCGCAAGCTATATCAATCGAATGAAGGAAGTGAACTCTAACAACTTAAACATGATTGTAATCAAATAACTAAAGTAATCAGATGTCGGGTATTTATTCCAAAGTTAGAATTCTTGTCAGGGAAACTATTCAAGAACTACTCTAATCTTATTCTCGGCTTGAACATAAATAAAGGTAAACCAACTCTCGTTGAATCTACCCCTCTATCAATAACCTAAAGGTCCTAACTCTCGTTGGTTTCAGATTGCAAATAGGCTTTATTATTTAGGTTCAATTACCCACAATCCAACCTAGCATCAAGTCTCGTTGGTAGTGAAGAAATTGCTCTTCTAACCTAGTTCTAGTTCTTAACAATCTTCTGGAAAGTTAACAACCTAAAATCATCGACCTGGTGATCAGGCTAATCCATGCATTAGACTTGAGTATTAGAAGGAGAGTCATCTATTCATCAATCCTATTTGTTCCCCAACAGTGAATTCTAAAACCTTAGAATCCCTAAATCCGATCTAAGATCTATTCAGACATAGAACAACAAATTGGGCAAGTATGATAAACTGAAATTGAAATTGCATTAACAGAAATAAAGAGGATTCAGAAATTCTTCTCAAGTATGAAGAGATCTTCTTCCTACCTTACAAACTCTTGAAACTCTGTAAAATTCGTCTTTCACAACTCAAAAACGGCTCTCTCTCTAATAAAAATAGGAAAAAGAGTATTTATAGGGCCCAAAACAAGAGCTGAAAATCGCGAAGTTAGATTTCTGCGAAAGGCCTATGATCGATAAACCTTTTGGGATGATGCATCGATCTTCTCAAAAACCAAGTCGTTCTTCGGATCGTTCGCATAATCCTTTCAGATCATTGATTGATCGATCGGTCCTTCCTTTCACGGAGAATGACGGAAAATGCTTCAAACCTCTCCAAAGTCCACCTACAAACATGATTCCAACTCTGAAAGTTTTTGACCTGAAATCTCAATTAAACATAGAAGAATTTCCCAAATATAACTGTAATAATGAGCTCAAAATCGACAAAATATGAGGAAGATCAATTCCCCCAGACTTAGCTTCTTGCTTGTCCTCAAGCAAAGAAAGAAAGACTATAGGAAGATCACATCTCATCAGATAAATGACTCTCTCGAGATCCTGCAAATCAAGTCCAAAGTGATCACAAGAATACGACTAATCCAAATCGAGACCATTTTGTACTTCCCCCGGACTTAGCAAACATAACAATCTCGCGTCACAACTCAAAACAAACAATCAGAATTCTCATACTGACTCCCTAATAAATCTAAGTGCAGTCTCATTCGAGGTAATATCGATCAAAAGGCTAAGAGTTCATACTTCTATTCTCTAGACTACCTTCAGTTTGATTCCATCTCTCTCTTTTCATAAGACCAATTTTTACCAGTAAGTTGCTTCATTGGAGTTTTCCTTCAGTAAGCTAATCAGTAAAGTGAAAAAGGTCACGTCATTGGATGTATCCTTCGAAAACTTTTACCCTAGGCTAACTTAATGCAAAAATTTATATCGACTATCAAAATTTTTGGCTCAAAATGCATGAACATGGTGAAGAGAGATACATAACCAAACTTACAAGGAACATCTTTCATTGAGTAAAGAGAAGGAACATACCTGATGTATTACCAATTCCCTTGACGAGAGGATTAAGTCAGGTTAGGTGTGAAATCAGCATGAAATCCCCTGAAAGTTGAGATGAGTGTGCTCTGAAACTGAGTGTTGCTTTGTCTCTAGGTTTTCCAATAGTCCAATCGATTCCTAACAAATGCAAAACAAGTGATACTAAGTTCAGGATAATGTTAAGGAAATTGAAAATAAAATGATATGATGTCATTCTCAAAAGCTCAAAAATATAGAAATAAAAGAAGGAAATAATGTGAAAATCTTAGAATGAAAAGAAACAAAACAGAAAAATGTGTTAGTCAATAGGTGTTCTCCCCTAGACTTATTTTACACCGTTCCGGTGTAAAAATAAACCAAAGGAAAAACATAAAAACGCAAAAGAAATAAATTAACAAAAATAAATAGTTTCAAAGAAAATAAAAATAAACTGAAGCAAAAGTGGGAAGTAGCGAAGGAGCTTCTCTGGGCTCTCGCTATAGTGGTCGTCTGGTGCTCTGCGACAACGAGAAAGATGGTAATTCACTGTCTGATCATCCTCGTCATTGTCAGACCGATGTCCAGCAACATCCGGTCGGCGGGTAGGTGCGGTAGGCATGGAAGCATCCTCGTCACGATTAGCTGCAGGTGCACTCATACAATGGGACGCTGGGATCCTCCTCAAAGCGTTCCAGATGTCCGCTTGATCGACCGCTTCCTCCTCTCGTTCTCAACCTGTCAGTTTCTGAACTGCCGATCCGTGAAGTCCGGCAAGTAGTGAGGCAGTCTGAGTTCCTCCTCAGGAAACTCGAGAAGCAAAAAGCCAGAAGGTTGAGCGGCTGGTACTGGAGGTACGAACTGAGTGGAGATGGAAGCTACAGCTCTCCTAGATCGAGGTCGCGGTGCAGTCTTCTTCTCCTTCAGCTTACGAGAGATCTTGGGATGCGACAAATCAGGTCAGAACTCCACGTTCTCTCTGCAGCTTACTGAAGTGATGTGGGGAGTGTGACATACATCATCTGGGGTGTATCATCGAAAAAGGTCCACTACTTCTTCTCCAGAAGGTACCCCAATCTTGCCAAGGCAGCTGTATCGATCCTATCGATCCTCTGAATAAGTTCTGTCTGCTCGAGGTCTAACCCATGGTGCATGAAGATTGGTGTTAGAAGACTACTGATTGTCTCAACCACTCCCTTCCTCCGGTCGCCCCTGTATTTGCACCTGATCAGCTTGCTGGTGAAAAGATAGCCCCCGTTGATGTTCGAAGGAGGTCGTGGTACAGATCCAGTACCATAGGAGAGATGGCGTCGTGCAAATACTCCAGCTGAGATTCTGACAAACTGCCTGACTCCTCTTTTGCCAGAATCGTCTACCCGTTGTGCTTGGCGACTATCTGAATGGCTGGATTCCTTATGTGAGTGAACATTGAGGTCTTACCCTTATACCCATCACCTGACAACACATACCACAATTCATTCTTTGGAGGAGAGTTCTTTGACGGTTTCTGCCCAACCGCATACTCATCAAAACCGTAGATCTGGCATAGCTACTGAATCGTGATCATGTAGAGGGCTCCTCTGTACTGGTACGTCAGGTACTACGGGGATCGGCACATGCGTATCATGTCGCCAAGAATTGTCGAACTACCTCTGGATACAATGGATAGGCTTTGAAGCAGAACTTGGTCAGACCAAGATTGTCCAACAGCTGAACAACATCCTCCAGGACACCCATCCTGTCTAGCGTCTCGCGGCAATGGAACTTGGTCGGAATTAACGTGTTTGTCAGGAGTTGATCATAGAAGCTTTCGTGAAAGCTCTTCCAACCATCTCTCAGTCCTTTCCTTGTACGCTGTTGAACTCCTGACAAGGGCGAGGGCATCTCTGTTAGCTACATTATCCATAAAGTAGGTCTGTTCCGGCCTTGACCACGGCAAACAGTCACCAAATTGACCTCGTCCAGATATATCGTCGTACTGTCGCGATGACTGACGGCGCTGCAATTTTGAAGATGCCCTAACCTTCTGTGTAGGTTTTCTCTGATTGGAGGTTGATATGCGCACCATTTGGATCTGAGATCGATCGATCCTTACCTGCTTGGCCAGGCAGTGGATCGTGCGCAAATTCTTCTTAAATTGCTCGATCGATCTGTCTTCCTTCATGTCGTGCTTTGGATCGTGCGGTGATACTCCTTGATCGATCCATGCATTTCCAGTTGGGTAATGGATCGTGCGCTTTTCGTGCTCGATAATTCGGTCTTTGCTCATTCGGGCGGGCTATGCTCATCCAGTCGGGCAATGGATCGTGTGCTACTCCTCAATCGATCGATCCATGCTTTTCCAGTCGGGCACTGGATCGTGCGCAAGTCCTGATCGGTCGATGCTTTGTGCTCGGTCGTGCTTTTGATCGTGTGCATCCTACTGTATGCCTTTAATCGATCGATCATTGGTAGATCGATCGATCTATGCCTCCGAGAGCTTCCTACTTTTGAACAAAAATTTTAAAAACAAAAACGAAAAACAAATTATCTAATAGTGGGTTGCCTCCCACTCGACGCTCTTTTACAGTCATTAGCTTGACTCAGACGCCATTCAGATGGCGGAACTGCTTGAGTGAGGTTTGCTCACTCCTAGGACACTGATCTCCTCAATGATGAACCTTTTCAACTGTTCATCTTTCGTATGTATCGTCATTCCTGATGCATCCAACAATACAACAGTTCCATTGTGGCCTATTTCCTTGATCGTGTAAACTCCACCAGTATCAATGCCAGGGCTGCCTGTAAAAATTTTTATAACAAGACCATTAACATCGTAGTTGCAGAATTTGTCAAGACGATAAATGATACAAGTGTCTTGATGTTCAGCCGAGTCCCTCTCGTGTTCGCGAAACAACTCATACTGCTCGTCACAGTCACTTTCTTCTTCATCATCTTGAATCATCCCAGAGAAACGACTTGAAGAAGCTCGAATAGGGTACGAAACGTCCTTATCGACGTTCTGCAACACGACTCTCTGAATCAGAAAGTCTAACTTGGCCCCAGCTGTGTTGAGGAATGGCCTTCCCAACAATATCAGAATGGTTCTTTCTTTTGCCATCTCAACAACCGTAAAGTCCGTAGGGATCTTGCAATATCCGACCAGGAGACTGAAGTCAACAAGTTTTCCTTTAGCGACCTTGGAAGATGCATCTCCAAACAAAACAAAGGAGTGATGTTCCGGCATGGTATCGTGAACTCTCCTTGATCTTCTACCTTCTCAAGCTCCTTAGGGTATGGAGCTTGAGGATCGTGCTTGCTCTCAACCGAACTTCCTTCTTCAGACTTTACCACAGTGCAAGATTCTCTGGGATTTTTCTCAACCTTCCCAGGTAGGGCTCCTTGGGGGCGTCTAATAGCTTCAGAAGTCTGGGCAACTTGTGTGTCCAGCTTCTTTAGGTGCATAGAAATTGACTCAAACTTCCCAATCAGGTCGTTGTAGATGTTATCCCTCTTAGCATTAAGCTCCCTGGTAGTCTTTTGCTGCTCAACAGCGAGCTGCTGAATCAGGGCCTTAATTTCTTCGTTTGACGTCCCTGAAAGTGCTGCTAGAGGTTGTTGCTGCATTGGTGGCAGTACATAAGGATTGTACGGTCTTTGTCAGTTACTCCCTCCTGCGTTCTCAGCAAACGGTTTCTGGTTGTTCCATCTCTGCCATGAGTTCTGGACGAATGGCTTTCCCTGAAAAGGTGACCCTTGGGGCAGTGTGAGTGCTGGAAAAGTGACATCTTGTGGGTTTTCAACGTTAGTGCTCCTGTAGGAAAGGTAGTTCGGGTTCTATTCCTTGTTCTGCCATTTAACATAGTCGACCTCCCTTTGATCTTCAGAACCAGCCAAAGCATCTTGAACCTTAGCCACTTCTCTACTGTCCTCAACCTGATTCACACTCCTCTGATTACCCTTATTTGCTCGGATCAGGATATCCAACTTCTCAGCAATCTCATTGATCCTCTGAATTTCCACACTGTTACCTTCCTAGTCCGATCATATTCCGGACAATGACTACCAGAACTTGCATCTAGGTTGTCAACCAGAGTGAAGGCTTCGTCCCTAGTGTTGGTCATGAAATCCCCATTGTTGGCAGCATTCAGAGAGTTTTTGTACTCCCACTCGATCCCGCTGTAGAAGGTGTTGAGAAGCTGTTCATCCGAGTACCCATGGTATGGACAGTCTCGCTCGTACTCATTGAAACGTTCCCCACGCTTCATTCAAAGATTCTCTAGATCGTTGTTGAAACGATGAAATCTTGCTCCTGAGAGCTGCTGCTCGAACCTGAGCCCATGTGGTGAGTGATCCCGGAGGTAGTGAACGCAACCACCTGGAAGCTCTGTCTGAGAGTGAATGATGGAATAACTTACACTTCACATAATCAGCAGGTACACCATTAGAGCTAGTGGTCCCACATATGTCCTCGAAGTTTTCTACGTGATCCATATGATTCTCCCCTGGAAGTCCATTGAAGACATACTGCTTGACTAACCCAATGAGCTGAGGTTTGATCTCGTAATTATTCCTCTCAAGAGCAGGAGGTCGAATAGCTGAATGATTTCGATAGTGAGTGTGCGGAGTGTCCATGTCGCCTATCGCTCTGCGTTGAGCATGCTCCCGTACTCTCTTAATCTCAGTCAACTCTCTCTGCAACTACTGTACCATTCTGGCCATGTCCTGCGGATCATGTGCTTGATCATGTCTGGCTCTTCGGTTTTCTCTTTCAACTCTCACAAGCTCCTGATTATCTAAGTTGAATAGGTTTTCTGAACCTTGACTTCTGGTTATACACCTGGAAAAGAACAAAAATAAACAAAAAGGAAAACATAAGTAACGATATAGACTTGAAACTGTGAACAGAAAATCGAAAGGCAACTATTGGTTCCCTGTCAACGGCGCCAAAAACTTGATACTACGAGTTTTAACCTTATATCCTACTGCAAATGCACAACAAACGTAATAGTACTTAGGGGTCGAATTCCTCAGAGAACCAAGTTACACTCTCAATTTCTATTGAATCGCAAGCTATATCAATCGAATGAAGGAAGTGAATTCTAACAACTTAAACGTGATTGTAATCAAATAACTAAAGTAATCGGATGTTGGGTATTCACTCGGGAGTTAGAATTCTTGTCAGGGAAACTGTTCAGGAACTACTCTAATCTTATTCTTGGCTTGAAAATAAATAAAGATAAACCAAACTCTCGTTGGTTTCAGATTGCAAATAAGCTTTACCGTTTAAGTTCAATTACCCACAATCCAACCTAGCATCAACTCTCATTGGTAGTGAAGGAATTGCTCTTCTAATAGTTCTAGTTCTTAACAATCTTCTGGAAAGTTAACAACCTAAAATCATCGACTAGGTGATCAGGCTAATCTATGCATTAAACTCGAGTATTATAAGGAGAATCATCTATTCATCAATCCTATTTGTTCCCCCCAACAGTGAATTATAAAAACCTAGAATCCCTAAATCCGATCTAAGATCTACTCAGACATAGAACAACAAATTGGGCAAGTCATGATTAACTGAAATTGAAATTGCATTAACAGAAATAAAGAGGATTCAGAAATTCTTCTCAAGTCAGAAGAGATCTTCTTCCTAGCTTACAAACTCTTGAAACTCTGTAAAATTCGTCTCTCATAACTCAAAAATGGCTCTTTGATAAAAATAGGAAAAAGAGTATTTATAGGCCCCAAAACAAGAGCTGAAAATCGCGAAATTAGGTTTCTGCGAAAGGCCTTTGATCGATTGATCCTTGGTTGATCGATCGATCTTTTAGGATGATGCATCGATCTTCTCAAAAACCAAGTCGTTCTTCGGATTGTGCACATAATCCTTTTAGATCATCGATCGATCCTTGGTAGATCGATTGGTCCTTCCTTTCGTGGAGAATGCCAGAAAATGCTTCAGACCTCTCTAAAGTCCACCTTCAAACATGATTCCAACTCTGAACGTTTTTGACCTGAAATCTCAATAAAACATAGAAAAATTTCCCAAATATAACTGTAATAATGAGCTCAAAACCGAGAAAATATGAGGAACATCACATAATACATTTGGAATACGTATTGCATAAGTAACTCGTGTGGTAGTACTGATGTGTAAGGTTGATGATGCAACGATGAGACGCTTGTGCTGCGACTAAGGCATGAACGTATGTATTTTTTTCCTTGTCAATCCTTTTCCATGAACATGTTCTCTTCGTCAAGTTAACCAAATGTGAAGAAGGAGAGTTTGAAACAAGTGCTTGATGCTCGTTACTGTCTTCCACATTACACTGTGTAGCTTCCAATAGTCTACTCTGAGGAAACATAACACATGACGCACATAATTTCAAATTAACTTATAGTCTACTAAACTACATACTACATCTACTAAAGGTTCATGCGAAGTCTACTATATGTAAAACTTCGTCTGCTAACCCATTCGTGAAAGTCTGCTAACATTAAAACAATGTCTACTAAACAATTTATTAACTCCACTAAAAGTCTACTATATGTAAAGCGTACTCGACTAAATACGTTTAAGAGTTTCTCAATGGATGGAGTTAGAATTGTTATTGTTAAATAATCATTTGCCCTCCTTTTCGCAAACCACCTTGTTAACATCGCTCTTATGGCATCTATAAGCTGCACTATTGGGAAATTTCTAGTTTCGTGTAATGCATGATTGATTTACTCTGGTATGTTGGACGTTGTTAAGTTGTATCTATCACCTGGAAAATGTACTCAGCTCCACACCTTAACATCTGCTTTCTCCAGATACGCATGAAGTATAGGATTTAATCTCTCAATCTCGGTGAATATAAGATTGAACTCCTCATGCATGCACGCCATGGCAGCATTTTTAAATAACTTGAAGGACTCTCCCCCTCTAAACTTAGCAAGAATGTTTTTACGCAAGTGATAAGTGAAAATTCCTCGGGCAGCAAGTGGATACACCTTCACAATCACTTTACCTATTGATCTATGCCTATATGAAATGATGGCCAGTTCATCATCATCAGGGATAACACGGTTGAGTTGTCTGAAAACCATTCACAAGACTCATCATTCTCTGTATCAACTACACCAAAAGCCATTGTTAATATGTTGAAATTTCCATCTTGCATTGTCGCAGTAAGCATAGTACCTTTATACTTTCCTTGCAGAAACGTCCCATCCACAACAACAACCTTTCGCATGTAGGGAAAGCATCTAATACTTGCATCAAATGCAATGAATAAGAACTTAAACTTGTCATCTTGGTCCACTTCAAGCTTGATTAGTGTTCCTGGATTTGCATATCTAATCATATACAAGTATGAAGGTAATTCTTCAGAACTACTCTCTGAACTTCCAATAGACAGAGCTCGTGCATGATTTAAGGTACGATGTGCCTTCCAGTATTTCATCTGCGTGTAAAGAGCGGAGAACATTATAAGAAGTCTAACATAAATAGCAAACATCTACCATAAATAGCAAACGTCTACCTACTTTAGGTAACATCTACCAAAACGATTTCTATAGTCTACCGTAAAAGTCTACTAAACTATTGGTAACATCCACCAAACTAACGATAGATCACATAAAGTCTACTTTTTTGGTAGACGTTATGTAAACTCTACTAAACCATTTAACACTATTAAACGAGTATTATTCAGAGACATAGTTTACTACACTATATAACAGTTCACTACTTCAAAAAGTTACCTTTTGGTAGACGTTAACTAAAGTCTATTAAATAGGATCAGTGTAGTACCTTTATGCCAAAAAGTTTGTTCAATGCTTTGGAAACATGACATGGAAGAACATAATGCTTAACACCACCCACGAAATCCAAATATAAACATCCTAACACGTCTGGAGTTGCCTGGCGAGCACGGCCGGATCGCTCAGTGACAGAGCATGTGTGCACTTGACAATATTTTCTTATGTGGAAACATGGACTCTCATCAATATGTGATCCTCGTACTTTCCATTTGCAGTTTCGAACCCAACATTGTACCACCAATAAGATTGGCGAAGAACTAACAACATCATAGTCGAACCTCTCTAGAACCGAAACGATCTTCAGCCTTGTTTCCAACTCATCTTTAGTGTAGTAAACTTGTCCAACAGCTAGTTGCAATGACCTTATTTCTATACCCAAATACTCATCATTTCCCAACTCTTTGTTTTGCTGAGACAAGTCTAAATTTTCTTCTTCTTTAACCTTCCTTCGGAGGCTTATAATATCTTCATCACTTGAGCTTGCACCATCCACATCCTCACAGTAATCAAATATGAATTCCTCATCATCATCCTCTTCAACATGGTCAGCTTCTTTTTTAATATTGTTCTGCGAATGTCTACCAAATTGCTGCGAAAGTCCACCAACTTTCTGTGAACGTCCACTCACTTTTTGCGAAAGTCCACCAGACGTAGCCTCCCACTTACCCTCACATCTACCAGCTACTTTGGAGTGCCCTACACCATTAGATCTTTGCACAATCTCAACACAGAGCCGAGTGGCCTCCCTCCTGAATAGTTGAACAAAACCTCCCAATTGTCTTGTGTTATTAACTACGATCGAAGGAGTATCTTTTGGTAGGATTGCATCAGCCCTATTGGCATGTAGCTGACATTGACCTCATAAATCTCATGATTTATGCCAAAATATTCATACACAATCTTGAGGAACTCATCAAAACTAACATCTTCACCCACTCTAACTATTTTACATCCATGAGAGTTATCAACCTTGAAAACGCACTCGTCTTTCTCCTCTTTCCACTTACCACAAACTAAAATGATTTGCTCCATACCTCCAGAGTAAAAAATTCAAAATCCAAATAGAAGAGAAAATAGTACAGTTTTTGAGTTTTGGTTATGGAGGTTGGTGTACGGCATAATAAACACAAAGAAGGAGGTGGTTGAGGTGGTACACCACAATAATTGATGGGCAAAATTGTCTTCTTACTTCTAGGTTAAATAATCAAAGTCTACTACCACTACAAGACAACATTAGATTAGGGACCAAATTTTACAACGTTTTTGGGACGTTGTAAAATTTGGAGGTATTTACAACTCCCTTACAACGTTTTGAGATTACGTTGTAAAAGAGTTGTAAAGAGACAACGAAAATTTTCGTTGTAAACAAATTGGTAATTTACGACTCATTCTTCACGCTTTCCCATTTCTAAAACAATTCTTTGCTAATTAGTCCCTAAGTTGCAACTCTTTTACGAACTCTGTATTTTACATCGACACATCGAATAACAAAGTAGGTAAACATGTTTTTCTTGTTACATAAAAGGTTTTAAAAAAAATTTAATTTATGTTGTAAAGGTGTTGTTAAATTTAAAATTTCGTTGTTAAAACGTCTCTACCTTACAACTCTTTTACGACTAAGTAGTTTACAACTATTTAAGGACGTAATTTCAAATTAGATATTTATGGTTAGGTACATGTGTTGTAATTTACTCGTAATTTGCGAGAAGTTGTAAAATCATCGTTAATTTTTTGCCTATATAAGGAGGAAGGCTCTTTTTATTAATCACAACATCAAAAAACAAAAAAAACGTGGTAAAGGAGAAAAAAAACAGTTTTGGGGAAAAATCCAAAAAATGTCTTTCGGTGGAGATATATTCGAGCAACGGAAGTGGATGTATATGCATAGAGATGCTGCCAAAATTGTGACAAACGAGTTTATGAATGGGGCAGAAATATTCATGCACCAATTTGTTAGTTGCCAACGTCTTTACGACGTTTTGTTCTATACCGTTACGGGTGTTTGAATTCACCATAACGTCTCAATGAATTGTACCGTAACGGTACATTGAATCCACATTTGCCAACGTCTTTACATCGAATACGTTGTAAATTCGACCCTAAATTTAGAACTCTTTTACGACGTTTCATGAATTCCCAACTCTTTTACAACTCCACGTATTCCCTATAAATATATGACCAATTTTGCAACATCATTCCATCATTCCCCATTCCACAATCTCTCTCTAAGGTATCCCTCTCTCCCTTCTCTCTACAATTTTTTTTTTGGCAAATTTAGGATTTAAAATTATGTAGGTTGTTTAGAAATGATGTAGTAGATACGGAATTTAGAATTTAGGGTTTATTTATTATTTAGTAGTATCCAATGTCTAATTTACGGAACATCCTTTTGTAGGTACAAATTATGGCACCCCGTAAGCATACACACCGTGTCCATTACAGTGACATGCTGCACGACACTGCATCGTATTCTACTTCGACAGCTGTGCCAGAGACACAGTCGCAGTCACATCATCAGAGTCATACACCACCGCATACTTCCCCAGAACCAGAAGTGGCCATAGATCCCCCTCCGACGAATGCTGCGGTCCATCCAGACCTTTTGGTGCCTCCTGATGCACCTTATGCGCGGTACCGGGTTGAGGATATTCTCGTGGCACCAAACCGCGAGAATTTGCCGCATTTACACATCGATCGTCCAACTGGAACCTATTGGTACATATTTAATTTAATTTACATACTTAATTTAAGCATTTATAATTAAATAACTAATAATATATATTAAAAAAATTTCAGGTTCGGTATTGATAGCAAAGTGGGACAAAGCATCACGGAATGCATCAAAAGCTATTTCGTAGAGGCGACTCCAAATTGGAAATCAACACCACATTACATTCGTATAACGTGGTTCAAGATTTTTGCGGTAATTTTTTTTTACATTAATTTTTTTTATTCAACATACTATAATATATAATAAATATTAATTAATTACTTTAACTACTAACAACGTTGGAATTGGGACGTCTCTATCAACGAGACTGTCTGACATGAGTTCAACCGCAAAGCCATGAAGCGGCTTATTAACACAATCTCAAACTGGAAAACCGAGTGGGAGGTGAAGGGAGATGCCAGGAAACCCACATTCATGACCAACGCTTGTTGGGATGGACTGAAGAGTTACTGGGTAGACCCTGCAGCTGTGAGGAGAGCTGCTCCATGTTCCGCCTCCCGGAAGACGATTGGTCCCGACGGCTTACCAGTCGCAATGCCGCACACTGTGGGCCAAATGTCTTTTGGCGGAGTGGCCATACAAATCGTTAATATTTTTTAAAATAATTTTTTTCATTTATAATATTTATTAACATAAATTAGTATTTACTTTAAAATTTAATTATATTAAGCGGAAAAAACTGGACAGATTCCTACACTTCCAGAATTGTATGCCGCAACCCATAAGAAGAAATCTGGCGTCTTCGTCGATCCACGGTGTGAGCTGCTACACAGCCAGGTTGAAGCTGCGGTTCAGGAGCGTCAAACGCAGAATTCCCAGGAATCCACCGATGGTACTCCTGTCGAGTTAAGTGCTCCTGAGATCAACGCGATTTTAAGAGGTATTAAATTAAATAATTTAATTTAAATAATATTTTTTTCCTAACAAATTTTTTTTGTAGATCGCTCCAACAAAAAAAGGACGGATTATTGGCATAGGATCCGCCCGAGATGTCCAGAGAGTCACTTCTAACTGGATAGATGAAAACTCACTCCATACTCAGTTAAAGCAATCTCGTGCGGAAATTGCTTCGCTAAAGCAAACGACGGATGAGAAATTTGCAGCCATGGAATCCATGATGGATATTTTGGTTGCGGGCAATCCACATGCATCTGCGGCTTTGGAGCTTAGACGTCGGAACCTCGGGATTAGGCCTACGGAGAATGTCGAGGTCGATTTGAACGAGCGAGTGGCTGAAGATCAGGACGACTGTAGCTCTGACATGTTCGACAAATTACTCCGTTAAATATTTTGTAATTTGTAATTAAATTTTGAAAAAACATTTTAATTTTATATTTTTGTTTTATATTATAATTTTAATTTATTCATTTCATATTTTTATTTAAATACAAAAAATTAAATTTCACAATTTTAATAAAAAATAAATAACAAATTTTAGTTCCTAAATCGATGTAAAATATTCGTTTTTAAGTAGTTGTAAATAGTTTCGTCTTTAAATAGTTGTTAAATTTTCGTCTTTAAGTAGTTGTAAATAATTTCTTCTTTAAATAGTTGTAAAATTTTTGTCTTTAGTTAGTTGTAAAGTTTTCGACTTTAATACGTTTTAGACATTTCGACTCTACTTAGTTGTAAACTAGACGTTGTAAGTTACTTGCTAAGTTTAGAATCAACTTACAACGTATATTTTGCCATCGAGTTTACAACGTACTCTTAATGTTACGACGTTTTTACAACGCCTATTTTACGACGTTTTAACAACGTTAATATTGCGTTGTTAACTTTTACAACGTTTTTACAACGTTTTATGCCTTACGACGTGCAAGAAACGACGAACCATGTGGCGTCCCTAATGCGTTGTAAAAGGCCTTTACAACGCTTTAGGGACAAAATTTGGAGTTGTAAAAGCTGTGTTCTTATAGTGTACACTGTTCTCACATTTTATACTGTTAAGTCTACTACACGGATATAGAACGTGTATTACACATAGATATGTATTACTCAAATACATACAATTAGTCTACTAAACATGCCATGATAGTCTACTACACATTAGAATTTCCTCTTTATTTCCAGTCTATTAGGCCATACGTGAGTCTACTATAAAGAACTTGGAAGCCTACCACACGTTCACTTAAAGTCTAGTACACATAGGAATTTGTTTCTCACATGCATGCTTTAAAGCCCACCACGAATGGTTAGGCGATTTACTTAAGTATACCAGTATGGTCTTCGAAGTCTACTACACATGCTATGAAAGAATACTACACACTGCAATTCCTCCTAAGTTCCTTTCTATTAGGTCTACTACGATGGATTTGTTCACCACACGGTAGTCTACTATAAGGAACTTCTAAGTCTACCACACATTCACGTAAAGTCTATGGAGAAGTCTACTACACATAGGAATTTCTTTCTCAAAACCCATGCTTTATAGTCTACCAGTATGCTCTCAAAAGTCTACCATACCAGCCACAAACGTCTACTATGCATTGGAATTTCATCCGTAATTCCAGTCTATTAGGTCTACTACAAGGGGTTTGTTCGTCATACGTGAGTCTACTATAAAGAACTTGGAAGTCTACCACACGTTCACAAAAAGTCTACGAAGATGTCTACTACACATAGGAATTTCTTTCTCATAACCCATGCTTTATAGTCTACCACACATTAACTTAAGTCTACCAGTATGCTCTCCAAAGTCTACCACACCAGCCACGAACGTATACTACACAATGGAATTTCATCCGTAATTCCAGTCTATTAGGGCTACTACAAGGGGTTTGTTCGTCATACGTGAGTCTACTATAGAGAACATGGAATTCTACCACACGTTCACTTAAAGTCTACAAAGAATTCTACTACACATAGAAATTTTTTTCTCAAAAGCCATGCTATAAAGTCTACCACACGTTGACTTCAGTATACCAGTATGCTGTCAAAAGTCTACCACACCTGCCATTAAAGTCTACTACACATGGATTTTCATCCGGAATTCCAATCTATTAGGTCCACTATGAGGGATTTGTATGTCATAGGTGAGTCTACTATAAAGAACTTGGAATTCTACCACACGTTCACTTAAGGTCTACTACTCTAACGAAAACACGTTCTCTTAAAGTCTACCACACGTTCACTTAAAGTTACCACACGTTCACTTAATTCTACCATTTTGATCTTTAAAGTCTACCACACCTTACAAAAAAGTCTACTACACCTCCTTAATTCCGGTCAAGAAGGTCTACTACGAGGCCTTTGTTCGACATACGTCAGTCTATAATAAAGAAATATGAAGTTTACCATACTTTCACTTAAAGTCTACTACACAAGAATTTCTTTCTTCTCAAAGGCAGGCGTTAAAGTCCACCACGAAGGGCTTGGTGATTTTCGTAAGTCTACCATGATGAATGTCAAAGTCTACTATACATACCTTGAAAGTCAACTATAAGGGGTTTCTGCGCCATACGTGAGTCTACTATAAAGAACTTCGAGGTCTACCACAAGTTCATAAATAGTCTACTACACAATGTAGACTCTAACTCAAATTTACGCTTTAAAGTCTACTACAAAGGGCCGCGTTTTGACATTTTTCATTAATGACATTTTTTTAAATACATTTTTTCCAAACAAAATAAGAGTAAAATGGTATTAAAAAAATAGACATCATTCTAGTAAGAATCAAAAACACACACCATTTGAATAATTATGTATATAATATGCACCATATTAATAAATCACCCTAAAAATAAGGGAACCTTTATGTTGAGAAGACAATACACAACTCCTTCTTATCATCAGCACCGAAAGGCTGAAACCAATAGCAACACATTCAGTAGCAGAGAAAATAATTGAAAGATTATAAAAAAGAAAGGCTACAAATAAAAAAGTTTATAAATAGATAAAGCAATGTATATGATATTTACTTTAGTGACATATGAAATCTACAAAACATATGCATATTTATAAGATCAGGTTTTATTGTTTATATATAAGAATGTAATTAATAAACCGACCAGTTACCATCAATATTACAAAAATTAATACTAATAAAAGCAAGGTTTTGAGACCTCTTAAGTCATTCACATCAGATTTTTTTATCTTTTTTAATGATGTCATGTCAGCATAAATTTTCTAAATTTTTTTTTAAAGAACTCACTTAGTGACTCACCTTTTATACATCCCATACTCTACGTTTAAGCGTTAGTTTTATTAAAAATCGATGGAAACTAAATGGGCATTGATCCACAATATATTTTAAAGTGATAAATGTTACTAAAATTAATCACAAAAGTTTATCTTCCAATTTTCTAATGTTCCCTACTCCAAGTATTTGTCTAATTTGTTTAATCTTTAGTGATTTCTTATATTCTCATTTGTCTCAAAACTAATATGGTTCATGTGAAAAAGCAACCCTAGTGTTTTCCTAGAAGATCATCAATGTCAAATATTCTCGACCCTTGCTTTATTAGGTACGACAATCTGAATACCTCTTTTTTTTCTTTTTGTTACCCTTAAATTCGTTGTCTTCCCTTTTTCTTTTCGAGATTATACTGCTAAGCGGGTTTTGAAAGTTGTTTGATTGATTCTAACATCTATAGCTTCCATATTTGTTCGTTTAATTATTACCAGACCAGAATCCTGATTGAAGTCTGCTTCATAACTATAACTCAAAACTGAAAAATTGCACTATTTGCCTTCAAACATTCAAATGACGAGATGCCATTAATAATCTAGCCTGCAACCATATCTACCAGCATGATTGCATAATAAGTTGGCTTAACGCAAATAAAAAATTGTCTAATATGTGGGGCAACATATCTTTAATTTTACCTTTCCAAATAATAATAAATTTATCCATTTCTGATGCACATACTTTTCATTTTAGAAATACAACGCAAATCACAAAATTTAACAAGTTACCCAACAAATATACTACACATAAGTGTTTCTAAATCAAAAATCGGGCGTAACCCAGTCAATCCCCTAGTTGATTATAAAACAATGGAAAATGTATGCACACTCGATAGCAGAAAATTATTGGAAGATAATAGCCCCAATAAGGGTAAGCCCAATTATACAAAAAAAAATCCAATTTGAATTCGCCAGGTTTCGCTAAAACCGGATCGCTTACCTAAACCGAACCGGAACCGGTGGCCGATAATTTGAAGTTGGGTTTAGTCGGAACCAGAGCAGTGACCATGGAGTTGCAGCAAGTGTTAACCATGGAGAAGGTTTCAGCAGCTTGCGCCATGGAATGGAGCATCAAGCTTGAGAAATCCCTTCGTTCTAAAAACCCAGGTTTTTGAAATCCTCAAGTCCTTTCGTTTTTCAAATACTAGTGCTTTACGATATTCCATTCTCCAGCTCCTCTTGTTATTGCCCATTAAGAAAATCTCACGATTCCGACGTTTTCTCCAGTAGTTCAATACTTTATTTGGCGAATGTTCGTCTTTGTTGTCTTCTCTGGGACTACGAAAGATAAAGTTTTTATTTTTTGGTATTATTTCAGTTAGAGCCATTGAAGCTATCATCGAGGCTGGTGGAAAGCTTGAGCAGTGGAGCAAAGAACCAGAAGATAAGCTTTTCTCCAATACTATTCTATTGAGGCTAGTTGACGCGTTTTGTACTGGAGATAAGCTTGCCAACCTTGCTGTTGTCCGGGTTTTTATGTCTATGTTCAAGCTAAGCCGAGGGAAGAACGTAAGTGAATCTGCAACTTGGTTTTTGTCAAAGGCCAGGGTGCATAACCACTTGGAAATTCTTAAACGAGTGAAGAATGTTTTTGAAAAGGGTGATACTGAGGCAAAAGCTTTGGCTTTGATTTTGTTTGGATGCTGGAGAGATTTCGCTAGAGAATTTGCTCCAGTACGGTACTTGATTTTCACCAGTATGGTTTCTCCACATGATCTGGAGGTATCATAGATCCTTTTACTTGTTTTTCTGATGATGTTTCATAGAATTTTGATTTATAAAGGCTATGATACATCAGACTGGAGTTATGTATTTGACACTGTGTTCAATGACTAATGTATATTACCAGGTATGGGAGTTCATTCAATTGTATAGTTGTGCATTGCCTTGCACAATGATGTATTTTACAAAAACAAAGTTCGCAACTTCACTGCCAACTCAAATCGCAATTTGAACGTAGTAGTTGGAATATACTTTTTTGTGTAGAAATTTGACTGTTCTAGTCCGTTTCATTCTTGCAGGTAAGATCAGCTCTGTTTGCTGCAGCTTGCTTTTGTGAAGTAGCAGATGACTTTGCGTTGGTTGTTTTGGGGATGTTAAATGACATGGTGACATTCCCGGAAATAATTCCAAAGACCAGGTTAGCTGCTGTGCGAGTTTTTGCAAAAATGGGATGCTCACATAAAATCGCTAATAGAGCATTCAAGGTTCTTTGTCTAATTCTCATTACATCTCCTTCTAATGCTCAAAGATATTCATGTATAGTATACCATCCATAATATTTTGGTAAAGGCAGATTTGCCAAAACTAAAATTGAATTCCATGTTGTTACCATCTTGAGATTTCGAAATGTAGTATATTACTAGAATAGAGTATCTATTTTTATGATGACACTCTGTCAATGTATGGCATATTATAGCAATGCATTAGTTAAAGCAATCTATGTTGAAATTGAGTCTGCCATTATGTTATTGCAGATCTGTATGAAGCTAATGCTGGACTTCTCAAAAGAGGAC
This sequence comes from Lepidium sativum, assembly GCA_023374145.1. Classification (NCBI taxonomy): domain Eukaryota; kingdom Viridiplantae; phylum Streptophyta; class Magnoliopsida; order Brassicales; family Brassicaceae; genus Lepidium; species Lepidium sativum. The sequence goes on from JAKUCM010003570.1 coordinate 24,273, forward strand.
AATTTGGTTCCATTCTTGGTTTCCCTGACTATGCTTGCGTCAAGATCTATTCATCTTGCTTCTGAACTTGTAGGTTCTTTTTCACTTTATATATTTTTCTAATTGATAATTTACAAAGATATAGTGACTGGCTTAGACATATTGAATCTTTACTGAAAACAAATTTTGTTGCAAAAGAGAGCCATTATTTTACCAGAATTTAGTCTTCATGAAATGCAATACAGCATCATTTTTGCTTAGTTCTCTCCTAAAAGAAACTAAATTTCTCTTAAACAACTAATAGAGAAAGATTAATTTTATTCAATGTGGGTGCAGGCAGTGGTTATTATGCCGTTTCTATGTGAAAATAAGGCTTCTCATGTTTGAGCTGCGGTATTAAGATGTCTCCACTTTCTCATAAAAAGAGGAATGTGCTTCTCTCTTGTCCCGAAAGAGAAATTGCAACTGTTTTAAGCTTGCTAAAGCAGGAAGATCTCTCACCAAAAATGCAGCTTATAGCTCTTCAAATTTTTCAGAAGATAATATATGAGCCAGATATTTTACTTCTTTGGCTCGGGTAAAAATGCTTACTTACCTTTGATGTGAATGCAGATAGTTGTCTACAAACTATGCATGGCTGATACATTTGAATTACATCAGCTCACAGCTATTGTTGAGAATGCTTCGCATTCTCAGATCTTCTCAAGAAGTTGTTTAGCTATCAGTATCTTGGTGGGTATATGGAAAGAAATAGTGCGGACAGCGGAATTTAGACTAATTGACATTTCTTCAACATCTATTCCTCTGCAGCTTGTTGAATTAATAATGGACAGGGTCACCTTTTTGGGAAAATTATGTTCTGATCCTTCTAAAGTTGACTGTGAACTAGTTGGTGAGGTTCGATACCTCTTTAGAACTCTCCTCCTGTTAGTTGGAAACGTTCTGGAATGAGGCTGCTAGTTGTTGACAAAGTCATGATATTCCTAAAGTACATTGTGAACCTAACTGGTGACTTAAGAAAACAGATGGCGCTAATGAGCTGCTACTTGGTATCATCAGTTATAAAGGCAAAAGAGGGGAGGTCGTGAGGTCAGAGTTATTAGCAGCAATACACAAATTCCTGATTATGTTCTTGGAGAATCTCGAGGGTGATGGTTCTCTGCTGTCTCAAGTTTATGAAAAGGTAAAGCATACCACTGAGATTGTGCATTCAATACTTTGGGGATCCTCAGTGAATGATGATGCAGATGAAAATTCAGGTGTCTCGCTTGTTGCTGATACTGTTAACCATGGAATCATTGCCCTTGACTGTTCTAATCAGATTTTAATGAAGGGAAACTACTGGCCTGCTTACAGAGTTGGGGTTTACGCAGCACGTTTGGGTGCTTGGGTCACATCTGCGTTGATATTTGACCAGTTGAAAACCAACGTCCAGTCTGATAATAACTGCTTTTGGTTAAAGTCATTAACCTATCTATCTCATGCTGAAGCGAAATTCCAACTGCTTCTCACATCACGTGATCGTTTTAAGTTAGTCAATTGGTTGAGAAGTAGCGGAAAATTACCAGAACTGTCCAAAAATTCACATGGAGAATTTGTCCACTGCTTAGCTGTTCGTGAAACATATATGAATTTACAGTTGTCTCTAGGAATGTTGGGAAATATTATAGCATCAAGAAATATGTTCTGTTTCCAAACGTGGTTCCTGGTACTAGAAACTCGATTACTGGAAACTGTGATTAATCTTGTCGAAAACCTTGGGTTGTTGAACCAAGATATCTGCAAGAAGCAGATCGATGAAAAGATCTTGATTAAAATGCAACATCTTCCTCGAATTTCTATTCAGCTAAAAAAGTTGGCAACAGAATTTGATTTGTTGGCGATGTGTTTTATAGACATTGATAATGGCAGTGCTGGCATTATCGAAACATTTTCACTGAGCTGTTCAGTTCTGGCTTTTGCTGCTGGAATTGTTCTTTTCCTTCCAGCTTTTTCTTTTCGTGAACTGTTGGTTCCTTTCACTTCACAAAGTAGTCAGGGTTCGAGGCTTGTATTTAATTCAACGGCTATGGAAGGTGGACTCTGAACTCTGCGAAAAGCTCAAGAAATTTGTCAAGGTAAATGTATCATTAAACAGTTTCCACCTGCAACCCAGGATTCAGGTATTGAGAGTCTGTGGCAAGGTGAAGATACTGCGCTCTATTTGTAGAGATGCTCTTGCATGCATAGATGGATCGCAGAATCAGTGAATATCAATGCACAAAGAGGAGACTATGTCTGACATTACTAAAAGTTGCAGAAATCTACAATCGGAAGCAATTATGAAATGGACGCAGATTCCCTTTGGCATTCCAAAGTATTTCTTCAGTCTAAGATAATCTCATAGTGCTAACTTATAACTAGTTCCAATCAAAAGAATTTGCGGTAAGTGTGATTCTTTTGGAAATTGTACTTGACATTGTATTGATCCCCAAATTAACTGTCGAGATTTTGATGGAAGAAATGAAAGGTGTGGACATACACATTGATGTTACCTTATCTTTGTGCTGCTTAATGCATTGAGGGTTATGATTATTTCCAAACATAACTGATTTACTGTTTGTTTCTGCTGTATTTTCTCGGCTAATATATTGTTTATTGATTTAAATTTCAGGCCGTGTGTTGGTGCTGAGCTATTTGCACTTAGTTCAGACAGCAGCAAGAATACTCCTGATGCAATTTCAGTGGAACAAGGGTTTCAACTGTCACTGGATCTCTGTCTTCAGTTGAAAAACTTACAGCAACCGCGAGTCCCTGTTCGACTAACCAAACTGTATTGCCTCTTCTATTCTAAACTAGCTTATCACACCTCAACTCAACACGGTGGAACCAACAAAAACCAAAAGTCTTATTCCCCTTGGAGAGATGAAGATCTGGTAGAAATGAGCAATAAGTTGTTTCATCATACTAACGTAAGGTCTGGTAAGAAGCAAGAAGTTTCAGGTCGATGTGATTGGAACAGCAGTGCTGCTTCTGCGATTGTGCAGTTTGAACCAAATGAGGGAGGACAAGGGTTTTCAAGTTGCTTGCTAGACGTTTCACGTTTCCCAGTTGGAACATACGAAATGAAATGGCTAAGCTGTTGAATTGATCAACATGGTTCCTATTGGAACCTTCTACCTCTCAATGACAAACCAGTGTTTAGCGTTAAGAAAGCTTCGTGACTAGAATCTTTAATAATCACTCAATTTAATCGGATCAAACATGGAATTAATATCTGATGGATCCTCCAGAAAAATTTAATCGGATCAAACCTTTAATAATCACTCAATATTTCCTCCTAGTTTATATGATCTTGTTTCTAAAAAATGTATTAAATAATCTCATAATCAAAATATATGAAAATGTTATTTTATATTATAGTTCAAATTTTTGAAAACAAACATATATAATCAACACATATATATGTTACATATCATATTATATATAACACATAAATCATTTGTAAACAAAAGTTGTAATACGACATAAATTATAAATGCCAGATTTCTTAAAATTATTCATATTAAGTAAGGAAATATAAGTTTTAGGGCATATATTTTCATTATATATACATATAATATTATGATACTAATTGTGAGATGTATTTTTATTTTATGAACATATAAGTTATAAACAAGTATATATTACAAATTAAGTTTTTATGGGAATAAAAAATGGAAAAGGGAAGATAAAAATAGGTACATAAACATAATTTTATTTAGTTATCATATATGCAATGTAAATTTAGATATTGTTTGATACGACAAAGAATTCTAGATTAACATGGGACAAATGAAAACTTAGTATTCCATTGGAAAAAAAAGTTAGGGCATGTATTTTGTATATGTTTGTGAAGTATATATCTTTTATGAGCATATATAATAACTACGCAAAAACCAAGAAATCATTGAAAATAAGAAAATAGTAATATTATATAAAATAATTACCTTCCAAATATTTGATATTCATATAGGTATATACTCATATTCAATAATAAATATATGGGTCATTTGTTACATGTCATTTAATAAAAATATAAGTCACTTGGTATTACATCTTAGTTGATATTATGAATCATTTTATATTACATGTCATTTGATCATATTTTAATATTGCATATCATATAAAAAAAAATATAAGTCAATTGACAATACGAGTTATTCAATAATTATAGATCATTTGGTACCGACGGCTGTTTCATATTTGATAATTGGTAACTATGGATATTTCATATTTTACAAAACATTTGATATTCATATTAGAAAATTATTTATATATTTAATAAAATATTATTTTTAAAGAATTTTGTGAGCTCCTGCACGAGTTAGAATTCAGTTAAGTTTTTTTTTTTTTTTTTGTCGACATCAATATTATAAACTAGAAATCACGTGAAAGGATACATCAAACGCGGTGGAGCCCTCGCCCAACGAGTTAGGCCATCCGCCTTATGATTCAGAAGACGTGGTACATACGAAATTGATAACACAGAAAAAGCACGACCCAACCTCCTATACTCCTCTTGGTGTGGTAGAAACGCTGGCCACTCCTCTGAACGATTAAAAATCTGCAGCACCGTCATACTATATGTTGATATCTCCACCTCCGTGATTTGAAGTGCCTGTAGAGACTCCATAGCCCATAAAACTGCTTCAACCTCCGCATGAAGGGCAGAAAGACTCTGATGAATACCCTTGGCACCTCTACACTCTCCATCCACTGAATCTGGAAAGTAAATCCACCCCAATCCCGTTCGACTGGCAGATTCTTTCCAGGAGGCATCCACAGCACTTGTAGCATGTGAACCTTAGATTAGTTGTGGTAGGGAAAGCTAGTAACAAGTTGCATCCGTCCATTTGACCTGCCCCTTGTCGTCTAACTATTTGAGAATCAGAATGTGCCTCTGCTCACTCCTTGTAGTCAAGCAGCGCCTTCTGAAGAATCTCCCATGGACTACTATTGTCACCAGGGAAACAATAGTTGTTTCGAGATTTCCAAATGTTCCATAAAATCCATGGGAAAGCACCCATATTAGCTGATTCCGGCAATCTCCATAACACATAGTCCAGGTTATACCAAATAGAATTACCTGGAAAAACATCCGGAGCAGACGGTATAGACGATAAGGCCCACACTTGTAAGGACGGGGGACAAGTAAACAGAACATGGTTAATAGTTTCCAAATCCGCATTACAACATGTACAATGTAACTCACACTGTAATCCTCTATGTACCAGATTCTGAGACACCACTGTGCATCCTGATAATGCTTGCCAAATAAAGTGTTTAATCTTTTTTGGACAATTCAGCTTCCAAATCTTAGAGTATAAAGCTTCCAAATTTGGGCCACGTTTCCTTCTATGGATCAACTTAGAGGCCTCAATTAATCTATAACCAGATTTAACCGAATAACGTCATGTCCTATCAAAATGCCAACCCCAATAATCTGGTATTTGCCTACGCGGGATTGTGATGGACAAAATTAACCTAACATCCTCCGGAGAAAAATACTAGTGAATGAGGATCTCTTTCCATTTCCCCGTCCGTTGATCCAAAAATTGATCAAGGGTAAGATCTGGAAACAAAGCCAGATCCACCTCCTTTGCCGGTCTTGGTACCAGATTAGGGATCCAGGGATCCTTCCAAACCCTAATAGTCTTCCCATCCCCAATTTTCCGAATACATCCAGAGCGTACTAAGGAACGAGCGGAGCATATACTGCGCCACCCATAAGATGAATTAGGCAATATCGGTGCCTGTAAAGGGCATTGAGACTTAAAATATCTTCCCCGCAACACCCTTGCCAACAACGAGTCAGGATAGTCCATTATCCGCTAAAGTTGTTTTGCCAATAGAGTTGTATTAAAATCCTCCAGGTCTCGAAAACCGAGACCCCCCTCTGACTTTGTTTTGCACAACTGTTCCCACTTTTTCCAATGTATCCCTCGAGCTGGGCCCGAATTAGCCCACCAAAACTTAGCTATTGCTGCGAGCAGCTTCTTAACTACCCCACTTGGCAGCCGATAACAGGACATGACATAGGTTGGCAAAGCTGTTAGAACCGATTTTATTAAGACCTCTTTACCACCTTTGGTGAGGTAATTGGAAGTCCAACTATTTATTCTCTCCTGCAACTTGTCACACACAAACGCAAAAACTTTTGTTTTTGCACCCTCCAGATTCTCTGGGAGACCAAGATATGTACACATTCCCCTAGTATTAGATATCCTAAGTATGCGTTGTATCACACATTTTGTAGCTTCCGGCACCGTCCAACCAAATTGAATTGAAGATTTGGCAAAATTAATTTGTTGACCTGACACCTCCTCATATTCCTGTAATATACGCAATATCTGGGAGGTTTCCCCTTCAGATGCTTTACAGAAAAACAAATTATCATCTGCATACAGCAGATGAGATACCGCTGGACTAGTCCGTGCAATAGCCAAACCTGAGACTAGTTTCCTCTGCACTGCTACTTCCAACTTTGCTATTAATACTTCCGTACAAAGGATAAAAAGATAGGGGGATAACGGATCCCCTTGCCTCAGTCCCCTATGTGGTATAGCCTTTCCACATGGGACTCCATTCAGTAATATCGAGTATTCTACAGTTGATACACAATACATAATATACTTAATCCATCTATCACAAAATCCCAATTTCCTCATCAAAGCGACAAGAAAGTTCCATTATACTCCATCATAAGCTTTACTCATATCTATTTTTATGGCCATATATTGGCTCTTAACAGACTTATTAGTTCGCAAAGCATGAAACATTTCTTGAGCAACTAAAATATTATCCGAGATTAGCCTCTCAGAGACAAAAGCCGATTGGGATACATAGATAATCTTTGGTAATAACCTTTTCAATCTCAAGCTCAAACCTTAGCTATCTATTTATACCCAATATTACACAGACTTATTGGTCTGAACTCCACCATCTTCATGGGCCGAGATATTTTGGGTATTAGGCATATGTGAGTTTTATTTAAGTCTCTCTCGAAAGAACCTTCCCGTAAAATTCCATTTACCAGTAGTAGAAGATCCTCCTTTATTGCATCCCATGAATGCAGATAAAACAACGCAGTCATACCATCTGGACCCGGCGCTTTATCTGGCTACATCATAAACAGAGCAGTCCTCACCTCAGCTCCATAGACCACCCCGACCAGTAATCTATTATCTTCATTTGTCACTCGGGCGTCCAATTCCTCCATTTGAGTCATCGGATGACCATTACTAGAAAACAATTCCATAAAGTAAGAAGACGCTTCTTTCAAAATTGCCACTTCCTGTGTAACCCAGGTTCCTCTTGAATCTATGAGTCCAATTATCTTATTTTGGGCCCGTCATTGTTTTGTTACAGCGTGGAAAAACTTAGTATTCTCATCCCCCTCTTTAAGCCATCGATTTCAGCTTTTTTGTTTCCAATACACCTCTTCTTCAACATAGGCTGCGCGAAGATTTTCACTCACATCCGCCAGGAGTTGGGGATCAGTAGTACTACTATTTTTACAGTTCTCAACGGCCCTTTGACATTCTATAATCGTTTGCCTACCTGGAGTAATATTACCCCATCTCCAGTGAGAGATCTCTCTTCGACATTTACTTAACTTCCCTACCAAGGATGTACTACGCTGAACCGACCCATTATTCCAACTATTCTTTACCATCTCGGAGAAACCCTCCTTACCCAACCATCTTTTATCAAAAAGAAAACGTCTAGTTGGGCGAGATAACTGATCTTGAAATCGCCCTAAAATAGGTTGATGATTGGACCCTATCATCTCTAAATATTCTAATTCTGAACGTGGGAATAATTCATGCCAATCCCGATTCCCGTAGGCTTTATCCAGAACACACCTAATCACCTGATTGTTCTGAATACCTCGTCAAGACCAAATATTCCCCAATTGTGGGAAATTTATTAACCCAGAAGCTCTGATCATCTGATTGAACGAGACAAAAGAATTAACATGGCGTAACGGCCCACCTTGTTTTTCATGGTTCCCCGAGAGTTCATTGAAATCCCCAATAATTAGCCACGGAGAATCCCTAACTAGGTCCATACGTGTCAGGCGTTCCCAAACGAGATCCCGCTTGTTGTGTATTGGCTTACCATATAAAAAGGTCATATTTGACATTTTACCATTTAATTCGAGTGAGATATCTATCATATTTTTATCTTTATGGTTTATGATAACATTATAAGAATCTTGATAAAATAGTGCTAAACCACCGCTTAACCCGTTTGGTTCAACTGTTGTTAACCGTTTAAACCCCAAATGCAATTGGATTTTCTCCAAGAAAAAATAACAATTTTTTGTTTCTGATAAAAAAAGAAAATCTGGTCTATTTAATTTCCAAATATCCCTTAAAAAGTTAATAGACACCTTATTAGCAATGCCTTGACAATTCCATGAAATAACTTTTAACATAAAACTCTAAAAATTCATTGAGCCCTTATCCAGCTCTTTTGCCTTCCCCTCCTTCACCTTATTAGGTCTAGGTGTCTCCCTTGGAGATAAAGCTGCTAAAATTGAGAACTTCTTTGTACCCACCCCACGTAAAGGTGTAGACGTTTTGGTAATTACCTTACTTGGCCCAGATGGGGTCTTTATAAGTCTCATCTCGTTTTTCTGCGGGGAACTATTTGTAAGGTCCTCCTTTGACACGCCCATATCAGCATCGGTGAGGTTCAGCTGCGAACCACTTACCTCTTCACCAGTCATCAGATTCATCCTGCCAATCCAAAATCAATCCATGCCTGACGTATGTTGAATTGACATTTTGAAATCGAACCTCCATTTTGACCCAAATAGAGTTCCCAGCCCCAATAAACCAACCCTGAACTTAAACACTCCAAATTAGCAGCGTAACGTGATCCTCCTATCTGCTCTATCAACCATAGAAGCATAAATAAAATCAGCATCACACTACAATGAAAGTATGATGAGCACAAACTGCCATAGATCCAGTTGTAAACTTGCCTTTTGAACAGAACACTAAATCTTACCCCAAATAATTAACCATAACTCGTAGCTTCTCAACAGCCACTCCGATAAGCAATAGCACATAACGAAATCTAAAAGTTGAGATAACCAATTCAGGTTATACATCTCATAAATGCTTACAATACACCAAAACGGGATCAAAACAAAATCTAGACTTGCGAAATTAATGTTATCGCAAATCCTGAATCTGTTCCCCCATTTCAAATATCCGCCAAAACGAAAACCCATATACTCTAATTTCACCCAACACCGATCAAGAACATTTAAGCATGGATAAAAGATATGCAGATCTATCAAGATATAACTAGTTCCCTGGATTGATCTTACCATTAATCAGCTGCTATATTAACCCGCAAACTCATAGCGAAAACCCTAAAATGTAGGGTAAACTCTAGAAACAGAACTAACCTCCTTTGACCTCGCCTCCAATCCTGCTCCCTCACCACCGAAGAACCTCTCTCTCAATGATAAAAGAAGAACCAGACCTCCCTCGTTCAGATAGCTCGTAGGTAAACGAGATTTGGTCCAACACCCTAAAAGGATTAATTAACCAAATGAAAATCATCGTCTCACAAACCTATCAACAACCCCACGACCACCACGCTTCAACCCCCCCCCCCCCGCTTCGCAATAGCCGCCTCTCCACCAGAAGTCGCACCCACCAGAATCCGATCTTTCCGAATTTAGTTAGTTTTAAACGAGAAAAAAATATCAAACATAAAATTTGTGATGATTACTTGAAACATCACATATATGGCTTATACCATATTATATTATCCAACTATATTTTTTGGTATCATAGTACCCAAATATTTCATTAAAATGATAAAGTTTTACTTAATTACTTAACTAAAATGAAAAAAATTGGGTCAATGTAAATCATTTAAGGGAAATAAATTTAGTAGGTCAAATTGAGGTATGCTTTGAAATTAATTTCATTAAGTAGAAAATAAAATTAGAGCAATTAACTTGGCATATTAAAATTAATTATTGACTGGAATACCAAAATCATACTATAAATATATGATCTTTTTGACTACTACAACAAAAGCTATTGCTTGGAAAATGAAAGAGTGAATGAAGAAAGAGGAAGAAGCCAATGTTTAGTATCTTGTAAGCTGTGTCATTAGGCAATTGTTTTGTTTTTGATTATGTTTTTTTGTGTGAACATCATTAATACACAGAATTTGGATCTCAGATTAGAAAAAGTAATTTGATAAATAGATCTGACGAGTATATCATAGCTCAAATCACTTACAACTGTGGTCTTTTCTAATTAGGTGAAAATCATTGGATGATAAATTATCAAATGCCATTTCATAATTTTTACATTCAAATTCTTATTTTCCTATAAAATATCTTGGTTTTGAAAGTATGTTTACTTCTGCAGTTTTTTTTACCGGTTTTCAGTTTTAGTTAAATACATAATTCTACATAATGGGTTTTGATGTAAACATAACGATTGCCAATCTAATTGTTTGTTCCACATGATATTTTTAAAAATTTAGAGGTGATTTGGTCATAAATCGGATCTTATTTCAGTTTTAGTTAATCACATAATTTCACATAATAAGTTTTGATGTAAAAATAACGATTGTCAATCTAATCGTTTGTTTCACAAAATTTAGAGGTGATTTGGTCATATATATCAGGTCTTATCAATTTATTTGTTTTTGATGATTAGGTTTTATATGTTGAGCGTAATTCTTCTTATTATGAGAGAAAACATGGGCCACATAAAAAAAATTCCATTACTAACTAACACAATTTTATGTTGTAACAAGCTCGATAAAAATTTAATATGGGGAAAAACGTTACTGTATGTCATTTAATTATCGTTTGAGTTTTTTTTTTTTAGTTTTACAATTAATTAACTACGTGTAACCTACTTACTTTGCATCTATTTTCATTTTTTTTTGTTTAGCTGTAAATCATGTATTTTTGAAAAATTAAGCTTTAGATACATATAAATAGATGGATTTTGGGACCTAATTGTTTTACTACCTAATATGAATCTAGACTAACTTCTCAATTTTTGCTATGAGAATAAAAGGCCATTTTCATATTTCTGGTGAGAAATCCCAATATTTGATCACATATAATTCTTCGATTCAATTTTTTTCTATTTTCAAGTTCCGTTTTTAATCTTAACCTTTTCTTTTTGTAAAAAATATCTTTATTTGTAAATGCATTTTTTCTTTCGTTGTGAATACATTACACATATAATCTCTATGTATGTACATGTTTTCTGAGTTTATATCTATATCTTATAATTAACTTTTACATATAGAAATAAAAAGTCTTGTCCTTTTTCCTCTATGCAGTTTTGTTTTCTATAACTCATCTTATTTCTAGATTCTTTTTTTGCTTATGTCGGAATATAAATACATTATTGATTTTTTTGTTTAACATTCTCAGGCCTCAAATACAACTCCATCGGAAATCTAAAACAGTATCTGGGATTTGAATAATAGAGAAACTCACAATCAAGATTACTTCAAGGTAACGTTTTACTAATTTTCTTGTTTAACTATTTTATCATTTATTTTCTGAAATACGAACATAAAAAAGGAGGTATTCTTGTACCTTTTTAATAAGAGGTCAAAAAGTGCGAACATCTTCTTATGCCAATGGGATATTAAGAAATTAATATCGGTTTTATTCATGTGGAAGGTTAAATGCAGATGACCAAACACAATAATATCATGTTTCATTTAACATAATAGGTTAAAAGCATATAGTACATAGAATTAAATCAATACTTATTCAATACTGATATTTAATGTTAGTGAATTTTTTCATTAAATAAGCTACGAAAAAAGAGAGAGAAAGAGTTCATAAAATATTTATAAAAATAAAATCTACCAAAAACCTATCCACCACTCAAACCTTCCCCAACCAAAACCCCATGACTTGGTTCATCCATTTACATACAATATCTAATCTTTCAATGCATTAAGCTATCTTTACCTTTATAAAACTTTTTGTGGATCTTTTTCCATGCATATCTGTCTCTTAGCTTACAATAAATATATATATATATATATATATATATCAAATCACATAAAAATGTGACAAATGTAATATACTTAAGTACATATTCATGACTAGAGAGAGAGCGAGGGAGAGAGAGATAAGTCATATGATAATTTAGCATCTAGATTTATAGATTATCTTGGAGTTTATTTGTGAACAATTTATTCGTTAATAATTGCGTAAACCGGTAGAAAATAGAGAGAGAGAAAAGGAAGAAAAGATGTAAAAGAGAGTGCAAGATGTGTGACTTCCATTAGAAAAGACAAAAGTTTGTATAATGTTTTCATTGGTAACTTTAGTTAGCCCTTTCTCTTTCCATGTCCTCTAACCACATACGTATATATATAAATGTCTTACAATCCATTACCTTTAGCCATTCATACTCTTGTTTTGGCTCATTAGATTGTATTTAGGAAGAGATCGAAGCCATGGAGATAAGGAATACTCAAGTGGCTATGCCGGTTTTGTTGATGATCTTGAGCCTATTTGCAAGTCAAGTTGTCTTCTCTGATAAATATTCAGATTCAATGGCTTCTCATGACCCAAAAATAGCTGAAATGCAAGCCCTAAAAGTTTCTTTGGTTCGTCGAAATCTACCCGCTTTGGTATCTCCTCCACCTACCCCTCCTCAGGTATAAAATGATCATATAGTTTACCAATGATTGAGTTTGTTTAGAAGGTTTTGTATCATTTTAGGGTTTCGATTTAATATAGTATAAGATGAAATTATGTAGGCAGTACCTGGTCCGCGAGTTTATCAAGTGACATCATATGGAGCCGATCCTACAGGCAAATCGGATAGCACGGATGCGATATTAAAAGCAATGCAAGAAGCTTTTGAAGGTCTAAGTTATGGAGTTTTAATGACAGGTATAGATGATCTTGGAGGAGCAAGAATCGATCTTCAAGGTGGTAGCTACTTAATTAGCCGTCCTCTTCGATTTCCTTCAGCTGGCGTCGGTAATCTCATTGTAAGTTTTTCTTATTTTCCGATATCAAATTTGGTCAGAACCTATATTGAATTTGTATATCGCATCATTACGACATAGAGTTAGATTTGTTCCGTACGTGTGAATTATAACATATCGACAAAATCATGTTCATGACGTGATATGACACAGATAAAATAAACATTTAAAACATGAAAATATGAGTAGACTTAGTTTAAACGTAAACTTGATTAAAGATGCTATTACGTTTGGTGAACCAATTCAAAAGTTATTAAATCTTTTATTTTCTCTCACGAGACTAGAATGATTCTTTTCTTTCTTTTCATTCATGTCTTCTTTCATTATTTCAAACATTATGACCTTTTTATAACTTTCCAACAAAAGAAGTTTCCAACTATTTGTAAATTAACAATTTATGAGATTTACTTAAAAAACGATTTATAAATTAATTCTTTATGAGATTTATTCCCTTTTTCCTGCGAATTTCTTTGCATTATTCTTTATACATCATTTGTAAAATTGTAAAATTATTAATTTCACATATAATTCAGCTAATAACTCTAACATCTCAGCAGTTTGATCCCTCTAAACTATGTAACAGATTACGGATTTTAAGATGTGGGCTATGTATCTATAGCTCCTTGATTATACTATTTTGACAACGAAAAGAAGACATAATATATAAAATTAATATAATTGCTATTAATGGGTTGTTTTTTCTTTACTTGCATGACACGTCAGATAAGCGGAGGTACATTACGAGCATCAAATGATTTTCCGGTGGATAAGTACATAATCGAACTCAACGATGAATCGTCAAGACAACAATACATATATGAATACATAACTCTGAGAGATCTTCTCATCGACGGCAACTATCGCGGCGGAGGAATTGCCGTCGTCAATTCTCTCCGGACAAGTATCGACAACTGTTACATCACTCGATTCGGAGACACAAACGGGATTCTTGTCCAAAAAGGACACGAGACTTATATTCGTAACTCGTTTCTCGGTCAACACATAACCGCCGGTGGAGACAGAGGAGAGAGAAACTTTTCCGGCACCGCCGTGAGTTTGATGGGAAACGATAACGCCGTTACTGATACCGTTATCTTCTCCGCCAAGATCGGAGTTTTGATAGCTGGACAAGCGAACTTATTGTCTGGTGTTCATTGTTATAACAAAGCAACCGGTTTTGGAGGAACCGGAATTTATGTGAAATTACCCGGTTTGACTCAAAACCGAATTGTGAATTCGTATATGGATTATACCGGAATCGTTGCGGAAGACCCAGTTCAGCTAACGATTTCTGGGACATTTTTCTTGGGTGATGCGTTTATTCTGTTGAAATCGATAACCGGAATGGTTAAAGGGGTTAATATTGTTGACAATATGTTTTCCGGGTCGGGTAAGGGGATCCGGAATGTTCAATTGGATCAGACGAATAGAGCGTTTCATGACGTTGACCAGGTGATCGTTGACCGGAACAATGTGAACGGAATGGAACCGATATCGACGGTGGGTAAATTATCGGTCGATGGAAACGGGACGTCTTGGACCGTTGATTTTAACCCGATTTTGTTGTTCCCGAATTTAATCACGCACGTGCAATACACGTTGGTGGCGCGTGAATCTGGTGCGTTTCCTGTACACGCGCTCAGGAACGTTACGGGAAATCGAGTGGTGGTTGAGACAAACGCTCCTGTGAATGCAACAGTTTATGTAACAGTGAATCAAGGAGTTTGATGTCGTGTTTTTGCCGTAACAATGGTTTCTAATAATTTATGAAATTGGTGGAATTTTATTGTAATTTTTCTGATAAGGAGGAAATTTACTTTTACAACTAATAAAGAATGATGATAACTCGAAAATTGTGAATATTGGTGGCAGACATTTACTTGTTCTCTGCAAACAAAGTCAATGCAGTGACTAATTGTATTACTTCTGAATTTATGGTTTTACCAATAATGTCTCTATTTTTCATTCAACTCGATCGAACCAAATAATGCTGACCAATGCAATTATATTTCTGTAAAGTTGGTGGTTGTGAAAGAAATATCTTTGAAGGAAATATTATATATATGAAAAACTTTGAAGGAGAATTCAACTCTGCAATATTTTTAGGTTAGATTTTGCCTTAAAATAAATTTAGATATAGTCGCACTCTCAATCTTCTTTGTTACTTCAAGTATTGGACATATAGTTTCGTATTTTTGTTTATATCAAAAGTTTTATACTTTATTAACAAAAAATAGCCGGTGGGAATAAAAGTCTAATTTCTGATTGAATGTTGAATAATTTGGAAGAAAAAGCATGATTTATGACGAATAAAGTCTAAAATGGGTTGTAATTAAAGTTTAAATGAATGATTTCCATTACTCCCTTTGTTTTTATTTATTTTATATTTTACAAAAAATTATTTTATTTTAGTTAATGTTTTAAGAATTCTGTGTTTTTATGTTTTTAACCATTTAAATTCTGTGAATTGTGAATTGATTTGTGATTGGTTAGATTATGTTGGATTTATGATAAAATATATTTTGTTTTTTAAAAATAAAATAATTATTGTTGTTTCTAATTGGTTCTTTCTCCCGAGAGGCGATTTCCGTTGGTTTAGGGTTAGGTTTTTTCTCGTTTTAGAGGCGACGGCTCCGGGGTCTTCGGGGGCTACGGTAAGTAGTCTCTAGGGGGTAAGGGTTACATGGGTTAGGTGACTCTCTTAGAGGCCTAGGATTCGGAGGGTTGGGGTGTTTCGGTGTGCGTTTTGGTAGATCTGGGCTTTCTGACGAAACAAGGAGACAACGGCGACTTCATGTTCGAACTGGTTTCTTTCGGTGGGTTTCTTTCGATAGTGGATCTGGGTAGATCTAGCGGGATCTGCGCTTGGGTGGTAAGTGTGATAGATCGGTAGTGTAACCGGGATCTGCGCTTGGGTGGTAAGTGTGATAGATCGGTAGTGTAACCGGGATCTGCGCTTGGGTGGCATTGGATGAGGTGTGTTTCTGGTATCCAACGGAGACAATTCCAGAGGCTTTTAGAGAGATGACATCATTGTGGGGGTGTTTGGCGACAGGGATCTTGGGCGATTTGTGTGCAGTTTCATCTCCAAATAAGTTTCTTAAACCTTCATCTCATTTCCATTTCGAGTCGGCGGAGTATAGATATGGGGTTTAGTGGTAAAAGTGATGAGTTCTGGTATAGTTGGACTTTCTCTTGACTTTGTCGTTTCAGATTTGGGTTAGGGTTATATAGAATGGCCTGGATTTGGAAAAGTGATAAATGGGTACTGGATTTACTCGGGTTTGAATGTCGGATGAACGATAGCATCAGAAGGGATAATATTATCTCTCCTTAGGGTGCTGTTGCTATGATTCTGAGGTCTTTTGACTGATCATGGAAACACTATTGGGGTTCAATACGCCTCAGTTTTTTGGAAAAATTGTTATCCAACCTGGACATTGACTGTGTGCAGGAAATGTTGGGTGTCGCATATGGTTGTAGGTTGGATGTGGATATGAATATGAGACCCTATGTGATGGTTTGCACACATGAGTTGTCTGATAAGATCCAAACATGGAGTAGTAGAGAGAAAATCATATTGGCATTGACCACTAGCAATATGGTAGTAGAAATAGATCATTTGCTAAGTCGGGTTTTATTTAAAATTATGACTGTTATTTTTGTTAAAGGAGAGCTCCCATTGAAGGTGACATCTCGGTCGTTGTACAGAGAGGAATTTGTCTGTTAATAGCTCCTGGCTTTTTATTTGTTATGTACCCAGTCGTCACTTTTGATCATATGGATCGTTTGTTATAGCTTGGGGTATATGGGTATCTCTCTTGGTGTTTTGTTGTCAAGATTACTAGATGTAGATTGGTATTTTGGTGGTTTCATTGGATACTAATAATACAAGGTTATTATCTTGGATCTTTTTGTAGGAGGAATTTGGTTGTTGAGTCTCTAGCATGCTTAGTGGGCCGGCGACTTGATTGTGAACGATCAAAGGCAACTACTACACAATGGTTAGTCACATTAACCTCTGTGTTTGAGCATATATATATATATATTATATGGTAGCTGGTGCGTTTATGACTATAAGTACAAACAATATGATAATGTTGATATCTATGGCGTTTTCAAATTCAATAATATCAAAATTTCAAAGAGCCATGAAAGTAGGGATATTGTATATTCATTGTCATCTAAATAAAGTTCCGGGGCTTGGATATGTTTAGTTAGGGATATGTTAAACACTTCATAATCCCTAGAATATAGGATCTATCACCGCCTTAAAAAGAGGATAAAATTTAAATCCAAAGTCGGTTCTGGTGACTATAAAAAGGGAAGGATCAATCTTTCTTCCCCATCGCTTTCCTCTTTACTTTTTTCTGAATTAGAAGAGCTAGCTAGTTGCAGTAGACTAAGGGTTTTGATGTCGCAGTCAGATTATCTAAAAAAGGGGTTGATGTCAAAATCACCACCCCAGGTTTTGAAAATAAAGATCCCTAAAATTGATAATTCTGATTTGCTAGCTAGGAGTTCGAGGGTGCTCATGGGGAGTTGTCTTAACCCCATGATGCAAAATGTGGACACTTTTCTTTTTAGAATGTCACAGTTTTGGGGTTTGGTTGGGCGTGTGTGTGATCTTAACTTAGGAAATGGACATTTTCAATTTAAGTTTCAATCGGAAAAGGATATGAAGAGTGTGTTAGAAAACAGATGAATTAATTTTGACGGGTGGATGGTTTCCTATGCCCCATGGAAACCATTAGCCGATGCGGATCACCCAAATTTTATTAGGTTGTGGATTAGGATAACCAGAATACCCTTTGAATATAGGGTTTAGGAGGTATATCGCTTGGTAGCTAGTTCTCTAGGCTTGGTGATAAGTATTGATGTCGAGAAGGGGTTGGTTCTTATCGAAATTTCATGCTATAAGCTGTTGATATTTTCATCATTATTGGAGTTTGAAGAGGGCTCTAAATCGAAAGTCATGTTTGAGTATAGGCGGTTAGAAGGGTATGTTACACTTTGTTTCCGAATGACGCATGAAGTCTCGGTCTGTTATAAGAACAGAGAATACAGGTCTAGTCGTTGACTCATCTGGAAAACCAGGCCACTTGGAGAGACATAGGACTTAAAAAGGGGCAGTGAGTGGTCCTAATAAAGGTTTAATCCAACTGTCACCAACTAGATCTGGTAGAGATAACATATGGTGTAGTAAGAGAGGCCGAGGACCTCTTTTACAGCAACCAAATAAACAATTAGCCGAGAATGAAATGGTATCTCTTTCTAGACTTTTGGTTTTGATTGGAAAATTTAGTGATCTATTAATCATGTTAAATTTTCAGGGCATGGATACAAATTTGGTGGTGGAAAAAAATTCGGCAAAGAAAGTGCGTCGACCATTGTTTCAAGAGGTTCCGGGTCAGGTTTTGGAAGAATCAGGTGCGGTTTTGGATGAGATATCACATTCTGAGGCAGGAAAGCAACTGGCTTTATCGGCTGAACTGGAGAATGTGGATGCACCGATTGAGAATTCGATGCATCATACTAATACAGAGGATGGAGACATGGCCGAGGATCTAGAGGGGGAATTCACTAACTCGGTGACAACAGCTGTTCTTGCTGAATTGGAATTGGCAGATGATTTGCATAGTCAGCATGAGTTGACAGACTTGGAACAAGTCAATCTACAGGCTGAGTTGGTTGAGAAAATTCAGTCGGCAAAAGGGGTAAAAATCAGGAAGCCCAAAGCCGCAATGGGCAAGGTGGGGTCTCAGACTACGACACTGTTGAGGGGTATGAGTACGAGGAAAATGGTGTTGATGTCGCCTAAGAAGACACCAAAAACATTCAAGCCAAAGAGGGAAAAGCAAAGGAACAAGATAAAAGTTTCATGACAATGAATTTATTATTTAAAAATTGTTATGTTGGAATTCTTAGGGATTAGGTAATAAAATTACAATAAGCTACCTGAGTGATATTTGGAAATCTTGTAAACCAGATTTTTTATTCCTGTCACAAACAAAGAATAAAGTCTCTTTTTTAGAAAAAATTCAATCGCATTTGGGTTTTAATCATTTGACTACCGTGGAATCAATGGGCTATAGTGGAGGCGTGGCCTTATTCTATAATGATAATTTTAATGTTATAGTTAATTATCAGAATAAAAATTTAATAGACATATCATTAGATCTTTACGGTCAAAGATCTTTTGTCACTTTTATTTATGGCGCACCAATAAAGGTGAAAATATCATATGTCTGGAAACAGCTTACTAGGATGGGAATAGTGAGATCATATCAGGTCAGGTCCATGGATAATTAGTGGAGATTTCAACGAGATAACCGGAAACCATGAAAAACAAGGCGGAGTTTCCACACACAAAACTTCGTTCATGAGCTTTAGTGAGATGCTTAGAGATTGTGATTTTTTAGAATTTCCAAAGAAATGAAATATATGGTCGTGGCAGGGGGTCCGTAATACCGGAATAGTATGGTGTATTTTAGTTAAGGCTTATGGTAATGGGGAGCGGTATGAAATGTTTCCCAAATCAGAGATACATTATTTGGATATGATAGGTTCGGATCATCGGCCAATATTAGTACAGGCCGAAGATCAGACATCGGTGAGTCTAAAAAAGTGCTTTTATTTCGATAAGAGATGGCTGGAGAAAAGTGGGTTTAAGGAAACAGTGGAACGAAGCTGGACTAGGGTTGGATAAGGACGTGAACAGACGATATTCACATCATTGGCCGAGAAAATTAGATTATGTCGGAGGGAGATATCTCATTGTCGTTTTCAGAATTTTAAATCAGGGAGACAAGAAAAAGTAGATTGGAAGAGAGCGGTCGAGGAACTTAACAGTAGGTCATGTTATAGATATTGTTGCTTTGCGAGAGCAAATGATAAGTTGAAGGCGGCATATGTAGAGGAGGAAGTTTACTGGAAACAGAAGAGTAGGAACACTTGGTTAAAAGAAGGTGATAATAATACCAAATTTTCTCATGTGGTTGTTAGGCAGAGAAGGGCACGCAATCGAATAATTGGATTAATAGATAGATGAGGTAACTAGGTTGAAAAAGATTCAAATATTTTACAGGAAGCATCGACATATTTTACATATTTTTTCACAAGTAATGGTATCCATGATGTTGATATAGTTGATATACATAGTAGAGTTACAGATTTGAATAATCAGTTTCTCATTAGACCAGCTACTAAGGAAGAAGTTAAAATAGCGATTTTCCTATTAGATCCGGATAAGGCTCTGGGGCAAGATGGAATGACGGCTCTATTTTTCCAGCATTCCTGGGATATAGTTAAGGGTGATTTTTTGGGTGTGGTGAATAATTTTCTACGAGATGGGGTCTTTGATAAAAACCTCAATAAGACAAATATATGTCTAATCCCAAAGGTTCAACGACCAACAAGCATGGCTAAATTTCGGCCTATTAGTTTATGTAATATTGGGTATAAGTTAATTGCCAAGGTATTGTGCTTAAGGCTCAAAACATTGCAACATAAAATTATGTCAGAAACACAGTCGGCTTTTGTAGCTGAATGGTTGATCCCATATAATATTTTGATCGCTCAGGAGTTGGTACATGCGTTAGACACAAATAGTTCAGTCAGTGGAAATTTTATGCCCATAAAAACTGACATGAGCAAGGCTTATGATAGAGTGGAATGGAACTTCTTATCGACACTAATGACTAAATTAGGATTTTGTGCTCATTGGATAAAATGTATTATGTGGTGTATTACGAGTGCTGAGTACTTGGTATTACTTAATGGAACACCTGGTGGACACATTATCCCTCATAGAGGATTACGCCAAGGGGATCCCTTATCACCATATTTATTTATACTATGTACTAAAGTTATAATAGACAAACTTAAAAAGGCAGAACAAAATCAAAGTATCACGGGTATAAAGATTGGACGTAATTGCCCTGCAATTACTCATCTCCTTTTTGCAGATGATACTTTTTTTTTGTCGTGCTACTCAAGAAGAAGCGGGGCATATCAGACAGATTATGGGGTAATACGAGTTAATATCAGGTCAACAAATAAATTTTGACAAGTCATCTATACAATTTGGTAAGAAGGTTGAGGTGGGGGTCAAAGTACAGATTCAGCAAATTATAGACATTCAAAATCTGGGTGGAATAGGGATGTATCTAGGCTTACCGAAAAACTTAGGTGGTTCTAAAACAAAAGTGTTTGCTTTTGTTGTTGAAAAGTTGATGGCAAGGGTTGCTACATGGTCCAGTAAACTGGTATCGAAGGCTGGTAAGGGAATTTTAATCAAATTTATCCTTTTGGTTATACCAACATATATTATGAGTTGTTATCGACTTCCAAAATCCGTCCTACTGAGTATTCAGTCGGCAATAGCTCACTTTTGGCGGGTAAATTCAGGCTCTAATGGTGGTATTCTTTGGAAAAAGTGGGAGGTGTTATGCAAACCCAAGATATAAGGGGGCTTGGGTTTTCGAACAATAGAGGATTTTAACTCGACACTTTTGGCAAAACAGATATGGCGGCTTCAGGTGTTCCCAGAGTTGCTTTTGGCAAGGGTGTTAAAAGGGAAATACTATAATGATGTGTGTTTACTGGAGGCCTCACTAAGATCCAGGGCATCGTATGGCTGGCGCAATATTATTTCAGCCCGTGCCTTGGTCCTAAAAGGTCTAATTAGGAAAATATGGGATGGTAAGCAAATTAAGGTCTGAAAAGACTTGTCGATCCCAGATTTACAGCCAAGACCCGCTCGCTGGTCAGATCTGTATTTATTTCCAGATATGACGATAGATCAATTTATTGATCGACGAACTGGTCAGTGGAAGGAGATCTTATTTCACCAATATTTCGATCCATGGGATGTTAGGCTAATATTGGCAATTCGGCTGCCGAAAAATCCACGGGGAAATTATTAGGGTTGGCACTATACTACATCGGGACGATGCACCGTCAAATTTGGCTATCAGCTGGCTAGAAATGAGTCGGAGGGAGATAAGCGATTTTCTGGGCCCTCTTTTAATATGTTATATACGCGCTGTTGGCAATTAGATTGTCCACCAAAGATAAAACATTTTATTTGGAAAACATTGTCAAGATGTATGGCAGTTTATCAAAATCTAGTCAAACGTGGTTTAGGACATGATGCAAGGTGTCAACGATGTGGGATGGAGAATGAGACAATTAATCACATATTATTTGATTATCCGCCGGCGGTGCAAGTATGAGCGTTATCGGCCATTCCATCTAACTCGGGGGTGGTCCCGGGTCAGCCAGTATGGTATAATCTGGATTTTTTATGTAATAGAATTCCGCTTCATGGGGATTCTAGAATATTTCCATGGATAATTTGGCATATTTAGAAAGCTCGAAATGGATTCTGCTTTACACTGGAGGACTTAGATCCACGAGTTGTATTGGGTCAAACACTATATGATCACTTAGAATGGACCGTGGCCAATCAGGAAACAAAGGATATGCGGAGAATTATGCATCTCTAGGATTAATTCGTTTAAATCGGCGATGATTTTCCCTACCACATCTAATTTGGTTTCACAAGATATAAATGCTATGTGGATGCGTCCCTGGAAAGACGCCAACCTTCACACAGGGTTTGGGGGGGGGGGGGGGGGGGGGGGGGGTCTGCATTCACAGATTCAGTGGAAGGATTATGTTCGGGATCAAGACGAGTTCATCAATGCTTATCATCTCTGCACGCGGAGGTGGAGGCCGTGATATGGGCGTTGGAGGCGCTTCTAGAGCTTCAAATACAGGAAGTGGAGATATCATCAGATTGTGAGGACAGTCTACCATATCTTCCAGCATATGGAGGAGAGGCCGACGTTTTCACCGTATCAAGAGGAGTTTCAACGGCTTTTTTCTAGGGTTCCTATCTTGTTTGCTTTCAGTTATCTCTAGAGTCCTAAATTATAAAGCGGATGCCCCTTGCTAAGACGTGTTCGGGTGTGTCCTGGTTTATAATTTGGGCTGCCTTTATTGACCAGTTACTTGCCGTTGTCAAATATATATATAATATATGAAAAAACCTGAAACATCAACTATATAAAAACATAAAGAATATTTCATATATTAATTCAAGTGAAATGGGTTGATGAAATAATTAAACTTATTTACAATCGAAGATTAAAATGAAAAACAAAATAGTTAAAAAATTGATAATCTAGTTGGTTTTGCCCGTAATTTAATTAGATATAAAGTGGTGTGTTCAATGTAAATTAAATTTGAAAAGTTAGATTTGTTGTGGATTCCAATGTAAAAACATTTAGTTTATGTTATTATCGGCTACTAAGCAAATACTTTATATACTTTATGAACTTCTGCGGTCTACACGAAAATGCTTTAATCTTTCTTTTTGGTTTCTTTTTGCATTTCCTTATGAATAAAGCAAAAATCATATCTAAAGTGTTCCGTTTAATAAGTAGGAATCGAGTCCGTACATTGGAAACATAAAACAAAATTTAATAGTAGAGATTATTATGCCTTCTAAAACACCAACACGTACATTATATCTGACTGCCTCGTCTTCACAATCATTCCTCACTCTCTTTCTAACTCGCTCTCAAACTCTTTCTCTCCGACAAAAAAAACAGATGAGACTCTATAGCTTTAATATCAGCTTGTTACTGTTTCTTATCACAATTTCAGTGGTGTTTGAAGAGACATTATCCTTAAGAAGAGATATGACAAAGCTTTTAGAGTTCCAAAAGAAGATCCAAGAAAGACTCACAGTCACTCCCTCTCTCCACCATTGTCTTCTCCTTCTTCACACTCTTCCAAAATGGTAAGTTCCCCTCTTCAGTGTATATGTATATATACATATATATATACAGACACAGACACGTGTGTAATTTGTGAGTTTGTTTGTGCAGGTGGGGAAGGTGATATACCCAATAGGTTACGGAGCTGACCCGACAGGTGGAGAAGACAGTAGTGACGCAATACTTGAAGCTTTAACCGATGCTTTTCAGTTACAAAACTGGCCTTCAGATGCTTCCACGTGTCGCTGATCTAGGAGGTCTTGTTATTGATCTTCAAGGTGGCAGTTACATGATCGGAAAACCTCTCAGGTTCCCTTCCTCCGGTGGGTGGAAATTTGGTGGGTCAGTCCCTTGGTTCATTTTTTGAGACTGCTTAAAAAAAGAATGTATCTTCACACATTTTTCTCTGTAATTTAGGTGAAAGGTGGGACTTTCCGGGCATCTGAAGTGTTTCCCGGTGATAGGCATTTGGTTGAACTTGTAGTATCAGACTCCAGGAAACCAATGCAAGTGTCACCGGAGGATTTATTCTCCGAGAGGAAAGATCAGAACTCCGGAATCTTCTATGAGGATGTACTTTCCAAGACGTTCTTTTCGACTCTAGCTTCCGAGGCGGGGGTTATTATGGTGATTGACTCAGCTCGTATTCGTATAACAAATTGCTACTTCCTCCATTTTACAACACATGGGATTAAAGTCCAGGGAGGTCACGAGACATACATTTCAAACTCTTTCTTAGGGCTAGCATTCAACGGTAGGTGGAGACCGAGAAGAAAAGACAATTTTCCGGGACAGGAATTGAAATCTCCGAGTAATGATAATGCCATTACGGATGTAGTGATTTTCTCGGCTGGGATTGGTATCTCTTGAATGGTGGGGCAAATATGGTCACAGGCGTGCATTGCTACAATAAAGCTACATGGTTTGGTGGCATTGGTATCCTAGTGAAATCACATTTAACAAGGATAGACAATTGTTACCTTGATTACACAGGCATAGTCATTGAAGATCCTGTCCACGTTCATGTCACCAATGCCCTGTTCTTAGGGGATGCAAATATTGTACTGAGATCAGTACATGGGAGGATCTCAGGAGTAAACATAGTCAATAACATGTTTGTCGGTACTCCCAGAAACAACTTCCCGATTGTCAAGCTTGAAGGAGAGTTTCATGATATTGATCAAGTTGTGATTGATCAGAATAATGCAGAAGGGATGATATTGAAATCAACAACCGGAAAGGCCAAGCTTTCAGCGAATGGGACAAGATGGGTTGCTGATTTTTCCCCTGTTTTGGTATTCCCAAATCAAATAAACCATTACCAGCATTCACTTTTCATTCAATCCGGGCAGATTCCTGCAAATGCAGTGACCAATGTTTCCAACAACATTGTAGTTGTAGAAACAGATAGAGCTGTAACTGGAACTGTGTCAATTATTGTTTACCAGTAAGTAAACATTCTTCATGTATTGATCATTGTTTCATTGTAAATGAGGAAGCTTGATTTGGCCAATTATTCCCTCAATAATCATATTATATGTGAGCCGGTTTCTGCAAGTTCAGTTACAGTTGATGTTTACAATTAATACCAACAATCAGCGACCTCATCATTGGCGACTTCTTCTCGTACATGCGGCTTCTCAGGGGGACCAGAAGTCCTTGGCAGTCCTTGGAAATCACGTTTCCCAGGTTTTGCAATGTCTATATAAATCATCCTGCCATTATACATCTGCAACAGAATAGGAACATTCTGGTTGATTTCTGAGACAAAAAACTGTTATCTTGTTTAATCGATTTAAGCTTGTGTGTTTAAAGAAGTTTTTACCCGACGGTCCATTGTCTCTATAGCTAGAAAAGCATCATCTTGAGACGTGAATTGAATAAAGGCAAAACCTTTTGATTTTTTCATCGACTCATGCTTAATTAGCTTAACTGTTTTCAAAGATTAGAGTGAACATAAAAGCTAAAACCTTAAAGATAATGTTGGAATAGGACACAGCAAGAAAACGGAGTAACTAACAAACACATAAAAGCACACCTTCGGCTATCTCGCCAAAAGCCTGAAAACTCCCTCTGCAGAAGATCTTCACTCGTAGAAAACGGTAAATCTACAGATTCAAAGCGAAGAGGCATCAGAAACATACATAAATCACAGAATTGAAGTTATAAGTAACTTTCATGATTGGTTGTTAAGTTCAAGGTACTATCACATGTCCCAGCCACAACCCTGACTCAAAAACCACCGCAAATCAATCAATTTTCCGTTCTCCATCAGACCAGAATCATAAATTACTACTGGAATAATAACAGAACCATATCCTAATCTCAGTGAGAGATAAATGAATTCGAAGATAAACTAAAGGATAGTCCAAATCTTACTTCTGACCATAATTTGCTCGCTAGAGGGTAATTTGAGAGAGAAGCTTTAATCTTCGGATATCTAGGGTTCTTGTAACTCGATATAGAAGACGAAGAAGTCAGGAAGGAAGGAAAAGACAGCGTCGCCGACCACATCATTCACAGTCGCCGGAAAAAGAGAGAGAAAGAGAAGAAGATATTTTAACCAAAAACGGCGGCGTTTTTTATGGCCGCTGACGTTTTCCGAAATAGAACATAGGGGTGCATCTGATAAATTTGGAACTTTATGCTACAGTTGAAAAGATTTAAAAATTAAAAGGGGTATTAAAAAGGTAACTATTTCTATACTCATTATAAAACCCTTCAAAACCCTAATTTCGTAATTCTGAGCTTCCAGAAACTTTGAGACTCATCATTCAGCATTTCTCTCTCTCTCACTCCGGCATCGATAGCTATGCTCTCTCATCGTCTCCGACGAGCTTTACTCACGGCGACTTGTTCTTTCAACCGATCAATTACTCTCTCTCCGGCTTCCATTGCACCAGCGTCTGACTTTCATTCTGTCTATGCAGTGCTACAGAGACCTATTTTACGTCTTTCAACGGGAGTTGCTGCTCGAGCTTCGGCGAGGCTATTTTCGACGAGGCAGTACAAACTTTACAAAGAAGGTGATGAAATAACTGAAGACACTGTGTTGTTTGAAGGATGTGACTATAATCACTGGCTCATCACCATGGATTTCCCCTAAGGAGGGTCCTCCAAAGTCTCCCGAGGAAATGGTCTCTATATATGAACAAACTTGCGCCCAAGGGCTTGGTATCACGTAAGTTGACTTGGTGATTTTCCAATCGGTTCCTTTGATCAATCGAGAAATTAGATATTGAACATAGTATATGGAATACTCTCTGCAGAAAATAAGTGGCAGCTTCGTACTTAGATTTCTTGCTCTGTGTTAAGGCTCAAGTTTGCATTTATCTTTCTCATCTAAAATGTTGTTTCTTTGAGTTCCTTACCATTGCTTTAGTCAGAAAACAAGGGAGATCCACTGTTATGTAGTTTTGTTTCAAATCTTGTGTGAATTCTTTTGGCATTTATATTGGTTTTGAGGATTTGATTGACCTTTTTGTGTATGGTTGAGTCAGCGTGGAAGAGGCCAAGAAAAGAATGTATGCTTGTAGCACAACCACTTACCAAGGTTTTCAGGCGATCATGACTGAAGAAGAATCCGAAAAGTTCAAGGGTATATCGTCGAATAATATATTTTCTTTTCCTATGAATTTAAGCTTTTTCACCAACAATTGACTCTTCCTTTCGGTATGTAAACAGATATACCCGGAGTTGTCTTCAATTCCTACATTGATCCCGTGAATAAAGAATATGGAGGTGAGCTGGGTTTTTTTCAGATCTGTCTCGTTTTGGTTTTACACAATTGGCTCTTGGAAATCCACTAACTTGTCCTGTCCCTTTTTTCAGGAGACAAATACGAGAACGGAGTTATCACACACAGGCCACCCCCCAATGCAGTATAACAGAACCAGATCCCGTGATAGGGGTAATCAGAGATTTGACCGTCAAGGAGGAGGAGGTGGTTATCAAAACTTTCAAAAAAACACACAGTATAGTCAGCAACCACCAATGCAAAGTGGTGGAGGGAGCAATCCTCAACAGAGCTATGGCACTCCTGGACAAGGTCAAGGAACTCAAGCGCCTCCACCATTTCAAGGAGGCTACAACAACCAAGGCCCGGTATCTCCACCACCTCCTTATCAGGCAGCTTACAGTCAAGGCCCGGTATCTCCACCACCTCCTTATCAGGCAGGTTACAGTCAAGGCCCGGTATCTCCACCACCTCCTTATCAGGCAGGTTACAATCAAGGCCACGGATCTCCAGTGCCTCCATACCAAGGAGCACGAGGCAGTTATGGTCAAGGTGGATCTGGGAACTATAGCCAAGGGCCACAAGGAGGTTACAATCCAGGGCCACCTAGAAATTACAGGTCCACAGGGAAATGAAAACCTATGGTCCTCCTCCAGGAGCTGGGAATTCCCGGTTATGGACAGGGATATTCTGGACCTGGACAAGAGCAGACTCAAACATTTCCACAAGCGAATCAGAGGAATCCAGACTGGATCACCAATAATCCAGCAGGCCAGCCCGGCTCTGACCAAGTAAGTGTTTGACCATAAATGTATAATGCATAATTTTTTATCCATATCCTGAGCCTGTAAAAGAGAATCATTGAGCATTTACATAATTGTTACTGAGATGGTTCTTTGTTTCAGTTTCCGCAGGGAAGAAGGTACTAGACAGAGATATGATGTATGCGACAGTGAATTGAGCTGAATGAGGAGAGAAGTGTCGAACGCTTTTATTAGTTTTTTTTAGTAAATAGTATTTAGTCATCTTTCTACTCTATAACACAATAACTGGTCCCCCCTCCTCTCCTAAGTTGAGCTTGTCAGACGTTGTTGGTTGCATCTGTTAGCTTGAAACACAACTTGCTATACCTTCTTTTAATATCTAGTGTGCATGTTTACTTATTTTTGGTCCCAGGCCCCCAGCTAAGCACCAAAGATCAAACGGAATCTTTTACTAAGTTGAGTACAAATTAATGAATTTGTGTTAACACTTGGGAGCTCTTTGCATGGTAATGATATATTGTTTCTAAGGCTACGAGACAACACTTTCTTGTTTCTTCTTAACTGGTGGTAGTTTTGGTAATACCCAAGTAGGAGACTCGTTTAGCCACAGTGCTTCAACCCTGTCTCCTTGTGCTTGAAATCAGGGGCTTTTGCATTTCGCTACACCCAAACGAAAACAGTATTAGGACAATATTCAATTTCTTCAAATGACCGAAGAAATAACTGAGCAACTGATAACTGATAATCTACCTTGTCAATTCTATTGTCCCACCATTTATCCCGGGTTTTGAACCAAGTCCTTCCATGATTCTTCTCCTACACGATCTCCAGATCTTAATTTATAGAAACACAACTTTCTTTGTGTAGTTTTCATATTAAAACATGGAAATAATTGAGAACTTTTACCTTTAAGTTGTCTCACTACTCTGGCTTTAGGGACTAGAACATCAAACTTTGAGTCCTTCGAGTTTTGGCAAAACCCCAAATAGGAGCCTTATTGAGCCACAGTGAGAGACTACTGTCCTTGCTTTTGAAATCAGGATGCCTTGGCTTTACCTATGCAGGAGAAAAACCGGGAAGTCAGGAACTAGTTGAGAAATAAAGCAGACACCATATTACGAGAATGCGAGTGCAGTAAGGATGAACAAGTAAGCACTTGCGCATATACCAATCCATTGACTTTATTTTCCCGGTGATCCCACCATTCCTTGGGATTTTCAATGAGGTGGTTCAAGAATCAGTAGCTTCATCCATGACTGCTTCCTTCTTAGCTCTATCAATGATGTGGTTCAAGGATTAGAAGCTTCATCTATGACTACATCCTTCTTAGCTCTATCAATGATGTGGTTCCAAGAATCTGAAGCTTTATCCATGACTACATCCTTCTTAGCTCTAGCTACAGAGTCCCAAATACAACTAGTTAGCGAGTAGAAAACAATTGCACGTCAGAGAGGGTTCACAAGAAAACATGTCTGATGAAACCCATTGCAAGAGACTGAAAAGTAGAATCCCTAAGAGCACTGCTCAGACCTAACACCAGGCGCCAGTCGAAAACAATAACACATATCATAGATTTAAGAGGATGAGAGTTTTGTACCATGACATTGAATAATTAGTTTATTGGGAGTGTTACATGAGACATACCAGGCTGCTTCTTGATGCCAATTTCAGCCTTTGAAATGGAGATGCAACCACAGCCGGAGAAGTAGGCTGTATAAAGTTAAGATTCTGGACCAATACCTGTTGTAAGCAACCATCTAACGTTATGAAAACGTTCCTTAGAAAGTATTTATATAGATTCAAGGGGAGAAAAAAATACAAAGTAATGACGCTTTTCACAAAATGTGAAGCTTCTCATGCCTTTCAAACAATTCCGTCTAAATGACATTTTACAAGATACTGTTTAAGGCTCACACACCTGAACATTGGCTTGGGCATAAGTCATATTTGGAGGAGGAGAATCTATAAACAGCTTCCCAGAGACATGAATTTGATCGTTTTTATTTATATACTGAGCTGGCGGTTTTAGCTAAATCACCTTCAAATATTATCGAATCCTGACAAGCAATCCAAAACCTTTTCTGATAATCAATCACGAACAAAATTATACAGAACAAATATCTCATCTTTGAGTAACATACATTTCGAATATAATAAAAAGTTAAAATTGGTGAAAGAAGAAGTACCAGAAAGCAGAGGAATCTGAACGAGACCTCTGAGAGATAACAGTACCAGCCCAAAATTTGCCATCGGAAGAAGCTTCAAATTGAACAGGTTGATCAACAAATCCTATCAGATTAACCCAATTCGCCACTTGGGTCTCGTAAGATATCTCATTTGGCCGAGCCAATTCGTTCTCCGTTGTCGCCGTAACTGGCGCAATCTCCGGCCTTTTTAGAGGCGTCACCACATTCGGCGTTTTCGCTGGAGCCTTGGCTCTTTGTTTCTTTCCGCCATTTCCAGTTTTCCCGCCGATTGAAGCCGTAGCACAAAAGCGGATTTGCGGAGAGGTAATTCGTTTTCCGTTAGGGATTTCCACAGGCCTGGATGGAAAATTGGCGAAAGTTCGATTCTTGTAAAAGTTTTAGAAAACAAATTCATCTTTTCATAACAAAAGAGAACAAATTTTGACTTGGAAGACAAAAGTTGGGAGACCAATAGAAACCCTAGTTTGTCTCAAAGGGTTTAAGATAACAATTCGATTTCCAAAAGTGGGAAGTGCCACCAACACTAAACAGGTGATTAAACAGAAGTCACTTTGATGGTAAAAGTGACTCACTTTATTGTCCGAGTATAAGAATTTTTGTCCTTTCATCTCAAAAGTTACGGACTTTAAATATCAAAACTCTTTTGTATCTAGAATTTACGGTTTTGACTGATAAACAGATAAAAATACTTGGAAGTTGATTGAAGGCAATGACAACTTCGTGTCTTCTTAATTTTATGTGTAAATTGTTTAAAATATTGGCTAATCACAAGGGAAAATTATTTACGTGTATAAACCATATTTAAGAGTCTATTTCAAACTGCACATTATCATAGTCTAAATTGTCCAAATGTTTTATTGCTCAACCGAGAGTCCTAGCTTCCACCTCTACTGTATACCACATTCGGAGTACAACCTTTGCTCCATAGTTCGTTATTAACCATTTGTTGCATCTCAACATCTATGCCTTTTTCATCCAATACACCATTTTTTATTTCGGTGAAAGTCTCTTTTTTGGAAAATTCATTTGGAACCGTCGATTTTATATGAAAAAAAGTTAAACTTTGTGATACAAATTCATAAGAAATATCGTTTTACATTTTAAAATGACGTGTTTTCTTTTTGTTACGTGATATTAAATTCAAATTTAACTTGGTCTTGTATTGCTTGTTGCAGAAGTTAACAATTTCTATCATAATAGTTTACGGTACATGATATTTTAATAGATATATCATCAACTGAAATCCAAAACTTCTTTCCTCAGATCTAGATCCAGATCTGGTTTCTTCCGTAAGAAGCGAGTGCGGTGAGAAAAGCTTCATCGGTCTTCTCCTCCGGTGAGTGTACCAGTCCTTTGTTGAGCTTTCGATGGAGGTGATTTCCTCTGTCTGCTTGCAGGTGGTGTTGATCCGAGCTCTAATGGTGTGGGTGTGGCCGCCGAAGTCTTTTCGATCTTTGTCTCCGGTAGTCTTCTGGTTTGGTTCCTGGGGTTATGATTCATTGGTTTATGACTTTTATGGTTTTAGTTCTCGTTTAGTTCCAATCATAACTTAGCTAGGCTCGTTTAGTTGCTTTTAATTGTTGCCTTTGTTGATGATTTAGTTTCTCTTCCGATTAGATCGGCATCTACACTATCTTGGGTTTGGTTCTTTCCGTAGAGAAAGTTTGCTTCGCTCCTTGTTCATACTCCTTAGGCATGGTCGAGGCCTAGTGTTTATTGGTTTCTACTGTGGCTTAATATCGGTCGATTTTGTTTTATGTGTCGACTAAGCCATTTCCGATAGTTATTACCGGATTAGAAACTGGTTCTTCGGCACTGAAGTACTCTTATATGCTATATGAGGACTCGTTTTCTGCTTTAAGTTCATTTTCTTAAGCGTCGACTTCAATCTTCGGTTCGGGGTAACAATTTTCTTGTTTCTATTCTTAATCAGAAACTGTTCGTTATACTAACCGCTTTTTATCGGCAGTTAATTCAAGTCTAATCCATGGCTTTTGCCATGGTATAAAAGTCTTGTGTACTCTCTTCACCCATTTGTATCTGAGTTCTATCGAAATCGTCGCAAGTTCTTGCATAAACTTATCATATCAGATCATCTAAGAAGACAGATGCAAGACATCACTCTTGGTCTTGATAATGTTTTGATGCTTTACTGATCGAACTGTTCAATGCCATCAGTGTTTAAAACTCGTTTCAGTTTCATTGTGCAGCCTTTGAATCCCCGAGAGCAAAACCTTCAGGCTATCCTCCGGATGTTACCTCACATTTGGGGTCTCGATAATGAATTTTATAGGCCGGATATAGGGATGTTACTTTAGGTAAAAAAACCCGGCCCGACCCAAACCCAAAATAAACCCATCAGATCCATAATAAACCCAAAATAAAAAAAACCCAATAAGACTTAAAGTCTTATTAAGACTATCCAGAAAAAACCCAGTAATATATGGGTTTTATATGGGTACCCACATATAAAAAGAGAAAGAATTATAATACTATAAATAATTCAAAATAGGAGAGAGTAAAAAAAAAAGAGAGAGAATAAAGAAGATGAGAGAAAGTAAAAAGAGGTCAGAAAGTAAAAAGAGGAAAGAGAATAAAAAGAAGAGATAGAGTAAAAAGAGGAGATAGAGTAAAAACAAGAGAGAGAGTAAAAATAGGAGAGAGAGTAAATAGAGAAGAGAGAGAATAAAAAAGGGAGAGAGAGTAAAAAGAGTAAAAAAGAGGAGAAAGAGTAAAAAAGAGGAGAAAGAATAAAAAATAGAAGAGAGAGTAAAAAGAGTTAGAGATAGTAAAAATAGGAGAGAGAGTAAAAATAGGAGAGAGAGTAAATAGAGAAGAGAGAGAGTAAAAAGAGTTAAAAAGAGGAGAGAGAGTACAAATAGCTAAGAAAAGAAGAGAGATTAAAAAGAGGTAAAAAGAAGAGATAGAGAGTTAAAAGAGAATAGAGTAAAAAGAGGAGAGATAATAAAAAAAGGAGAGATAGTCAAAAAGAGGAGAAAAAGTAAAAAAGAGAATATAGAGTAAAAAGAATTAAAAAGAGGAAAGAGAGTAAAAAAAGTTAAAAAGAGGATAAAGAGTAAAAAATAGGAGAGAAAGAGAGAGAGAGAGAAGAGAGAGTAAAAAGAGTTAAAAAGAGAAGAGAGAATTAAAAAGATGAGAGAGTAAAAAAAGTTAAAAAGAGGAGAGAGAGTTAAAAAGAGGAGATAGAGTAAAAAGAGGAGAGAGAGTAAAAAGAGGAGATAGAGTAAAAAGAGGAGAGAGAGTAAAAAGAGGAGATAGAGTAAAAAGAGGAGAGAGAAAAAAAAGGAGAAGAGAGAGTAAAAAAAAAAGGGTAATTAAATAAGAAAGTAAAAAAAAAAGTACAAAAAAAGAAGAGAGTTAAAAAGAAAAAAAGACAATAGAGTAAAAAAATATAAAGAGTAAAAAAAAGGAGAGAATATATCATTGAAAGCCCATTGGGTACCCGTTACCCAATGGGTATACCCGAAAAAAACTCATTTGTTATGGGTAATACCCAATTAAAGCCCTGTTATTTTTTGTTATTGAAATAAGACTTTGGGCTTTTATTTTTCTTCTGGGTTTTGGGTACCCAATGGGTAAAAACCCAAAAGTAACATCTCTAGCCGGATACTGTAGAATAAACGCATTTAATTTATTTTCCAGTCTGAAGATGTTATGGTTTCGATCCTCCAACATATCCATAGTCATTTAATAACTGGATGTGCGTTATTCAACGTTGGAATCCCGTTGCTGCTGATAATGATCGACTTTGTTAAATTTGCGGAAGCATAATAAGAGAATATATTGAAATATGTGTTTGGAGATCCATCCAATACTTATTGGGAATACTTAGGTCATGCTCCAAGTTACACATTCCTCAAAGGTATAGGTGAATATAAAGCATCTTGCCTTTTGAGGGCTCCAAAGTATGAATGAAACCGGATATGAATATGAGTAACGAGGCAATTAAAGAAAGAACAAGAGTATAAGAGAATAATAACAGGAGGTTCTACAGATAACCATTGTTTGCTCCATAAGTTGCTCAAATTGTTCGATATCAAGTGCACAAACCACTTCTTTTTGCCAAAAGAAAGACAGTAGACTTCATGGCAGTGATGGTCCCTAACATTCCACTTAATCTTGGTGGACATTGGTTATAATCTTCAGCATCTGTTGCACCTTAAAACATGCTTCATCTTGATACCCATGATTTGGTACCCCGGACCTCTGCTTGTGGACTGATACATCACCTTTCATTAGACTCTTCACCATAAGATCTTCTTGGGTCCTTGAAATTGAGTCAATTAGTTCTAACTTTCCAAGCAGATGATGCACAAAACAAACTAAAAAACTCGCCTTGCCTTCATGACACAATCGAGCCAAAATACACCTCATTAAGTCTTTAAACTTGTTGGGTTTAGCAGATTTTAAACACAAGATATTGTGAGATTGAGAGTGTTGAGAATGGACTCAAGAGTTCCAATGGGCAGAGTTGTCTATGTTTTAAGCCTTCACGATTGAACACCATTGCTGGTAGGACAACAACTTGGCCACCAGTTTTACATGAAAGAGGCACATGGACAACTCCTTTCAAAAATTTCCTGCAACGTCAACAACAAACACATCAGATTTTCCACCACTTATCTCCTTACGGTTTTGGTCTACCATCCAATCCATCTTTGCTGGCTTTTACTCCTTCATATAGCGTACCCAGCTGATTAAAATTGGTTAGACACTAAACACATAAACGGGTTAAAGACAAACAAATCAAGATTTAAAAATTTTGAAACACCAAACCAAGGAATTTAAAAGAAAACAAATTAGACAAAGGCTTTACATTCAAAAGAGATGGATTTAACATGATTTTACACACTCTAGTTCATAAGAATCAAGCATGAATTACCATGGTTCATAACTTCAGACATGATCCAAACTGCAAAAACAAAACTTCAATGAGTTTTATGGTTCCACACTTCACGAGAAGGAGAACCAGCCCAAAGTTTACAAGCATACATTTTGGATTCATGTAAATACAAAAACCGAAGGCTTTTGAGTGTTTAAATCCACAAAGATTCATCAAATAGATCAAAGAAACTAATTTTGAAAAATCGATGAACCTTTTGTCCAATGGAGAAAACTAAAACATTTTTAAAATTCAAACTAAGGGTAAATAAAACATTAAACCCAAATATTCAAAGGAAAATGGTCGATTCTCTTTTGAAGCTAAAACAAAACAAAATAAGCTAATGTCAGAAATCTACTACATTCCTGACCACAAGAGCAATATTTTGAGCTTAGGATAAGCTACTGAAGAAGGTTGTAAAGTAGTGATGAAACAAGACTATTTGACTCTACATGATCCAAGTGGTAGATTACTTGTAAAAGTTAAGAAATCTCTAAACAAAATGTACAAAGTTAAGCTCCAAATTGGCAAACCAATTTGTCTACTTACAAAGATGGAAGAAGAAACATGGAAATGGCATGCTCTTCTTGGTCACTTAAGCTTTAAAACCATTAAAGAAATCTTAACTTAACAGATGGTTCACAGATTACATAACATCATAGGGAAAAACGAATTTGTGACTTTTGTTTGGTTGGGAAACAAACTCGACACAATTTTCCTATGGCAAGTGAATTTTGATCTTCAAGAGTACTAGAACTTCTACATGTCGATCCTACTCTAATACAAAATAGGCATGTTTTGTCATTGTTGATGATCATACGAGATACACGTGGTCCATACTGCTGAGAAAGAAAAGAAAAGCATTTGAAAAATTCAAAGAGTTCAAACTTATGATTGAAAATGAGCTGGAGAAAACGGTCTTGTCATAAAGAACAAATAGAGGTGGGGGAATTCACATCAAAAAACTTTCAAGAATCTTGTCAAAATAACAGAATTAAGAGATAATCGATAGTATCACATATACCGCAACAAAACGGAGTGGTAGAACGAAGATATAAAACAGTTATGGAGATGACTAAAAGTATTCTAAAAGCAATGAATGTACCAAACTATTTATAGGGAGAAGGAGTTAGGTATTCAAAGTATTTGATCAATTGAGTATCCACAAGAGCATTATGAAGACAAACTCG
Source organism: Lepidium sativum (assembly GCA_023374145.1). Taxonomy (NCBI): domain Eukaryota; kingdom Viridiplantae; phylum Streptophyta; class Magnoliopsida; order Brassicales; family Brassicaceae; genus Lepidium; species Lepidium sativum. The sequence continues at coordinate 60,880 of JAKUCM010003570.1, forward strand.
ATACGAATGTCTTAGGAATAAGAAGCTAAACATAAGTCATATACGGGTCTTTGGTTGTCTTGCTTATGCAAAAGTGGAAACCACAATCCTTACAAAGCTAGATTATCGTTCTCAACCTTTGGTGCATCTTGAAAATTGAACCTGACTTAAAAGCTTACAGACTTTTCAATCCAACAACAAGAAGGGTTGTTGTAAGTAGAGGTGTTATTTTCAATGAAAGGGAAGCTTGGAATTGGAAAAGAGCGAATGAAAGCAACACTAACAAACCATGTATGTGTTCAACTGACATGGGGAGAGACATGATAATGGACTTGGCCCATTTATTGCTGAAAATTATATGATTCTGATAATGATAACCAAAGCTTACAAGAAATTGAAGAAGAGGTTAAAACAGAGGAAATAAATGTAGAACAACACAATCAAATACCACATGAACCAACACAACCTCTACGGAGAACAACACGACAAGTTCAACCTCCTTCATTTCTAAGTGACTATGTACTCTTAGCTAATATTGAATGTGAAATCTTGCTACTTTCACTCAATAATGAGCCGACGAGCTATGAAGAAGCAAAAGATTCTCATAAATGGAACAATGCATGTGGATATTTAAACTGAAGAAAAACGCCAAATGGCACTATAAGTAAGTTTAAATTTTGATTGGTGGCAAAAGGATATGCACCACAAGCTGGAATTAATATTGATGAAGTGTTTGCTCTAGGGCCACAAATATTAACTATAAGATTACACATGGGATTAACACCTTCTAACGAATGGGAAATTCATCATTTAGGTGTCAAAACTGCGTTTTTGCGTGGTGAATTAAACAAAGAAGTGAATCCATCTAAACCTGTGAGCTTCGAAAAGAAGGGAGAAGAGTATAAGGTTTTCAAACACTTTAAACCTCTACATCGATTAAGACAAGCTCATCAAGCTTGGAACACAAAGCTTGATCAAATTTTGAGAAGTTTGAAGTTCAAAAGATGTTCCAAAGAAAGCTCTATTTATCGAAAAGAAGGACAAGATTTACTCATAGTTGCAGTGTATGTAGACGATCTTTCCGTAGCAAGAAACACAATGAAGATCATAAACGAATTTAAGACTGCAATGTGTAGTCCGAAAGCTCACTTGCTATCTTGGTATTGAAGTGCATTAAACTAAAGAAGGAATTGAGATTAAGCAAGAAGCATATGCTCGAAAAATACTGACTTAAGCAGGTCTTGATGATTGTAATCCAACTCCTATTTCCAATGTAATTTGGGTTAAAGTTGTGTAAGTCAAAAGAATATCATTCCGAGATCTATGCTACACTATATCAAAGAAGAATTGGATGCTTAAGATATTTACTACACACTAGACGAGACATAGTTTTCTCTGTTGGAGTAGCAAGTAGGTACATGCATCAACCAAGAGAGTCACACAGGAAGGCATTAAAACATATCCTAAGATACTTGCAAGGAACAATGGGATACAGTTTGAATTTCAAGAAAGGAAGATCAAATACTATAATTGGTTACAGTGACAACATCTATAATGTCGATATTGATGATGGTAAAAGCACAACTGAACATGTGTTCTATTTAGGAGAATCTCCAATCACTTGGTGCTCTCAGAAACAAAAGAAAATATACTTATCTTCTTGTGAAGCAGAGTTTATGGCAGGCACTGAAGTTTCAAAAGAAGCTATTTGGTGACAAGAATTAATTAGTGAGATCACACGAAAGGAATGCATGAAGATAGTCATACAGATTGACAACAAGTCTACACTTAAGCTCACAAAAATCTTGTCTTTCATGGCCACAACAAACACATACAAAAGCGATATCATTTCTTCCGTGAATGCATTGAAATCAATCAAATCACATTTGAGCATGTACCAGAAGAAGAACAATGTGCATACATATTGACAAAAGCCCTTGCTAGAATCAAGTTCAAGCAAATGAGAAGTTTTCTTGGAGTTCAAATCATTTCGAAGAAAGACGTGAAGCTTAAGGGGGTGATTGTTGGTTAAGCTTCAATAGCTTGTAGCTTAAGATAACCCTTGACATTTTACTTGAATTTGAAAAACCTAGCCGAAACCGACCCAAAATTTTGGTTTCATGTCCAATTCGGGTATAAGAAAAAGTAACTATCGGGTGTCAGCATAGTGTACTTGCGGGTATCAAGTCGGATTCGGGTATTACCCGAACGGGTATCTGAATATTTTGGGTATTTAGGTACCCGAAATACCTGAATACCTAGAAATTTTGGGTATTTTTGAGTATAAAGTAGACCCTAATTTTTTATTTTTACAATTTTATACCCAAACTGAAACCGGAACCAAAATCAAAACTGAACCAATTTGGCTTTGATTCTTAAATGGGTATGAAAAATGTAGACCCGAACCGACCCGAATTCAGTAAAAATTGAACCGCAACTGAACTGAATAATGTTCGGTTTGAAAAGGATATCAAAATTTTATACATAAAAGACCAGAACTTGATTGGTTCCTCTAATAACCGACTCAAATATATGTCCATGATTAATTTAAGAGTTATAGATTTCTATTAGAATAGGATTAGGAAAAATTATCTACAAACTTTGATACCTGTATATATATTTGTGATCATTGAGCTTGTGATGATTTACTAGAGAATATTACAATTGTGTAATTGGTTAGTTTTGAGTTTATTTTTTTTGTCAATACAAAGAAAAAGTTATCCAATAGCTAAAAATAACCTACATAAAGAACAAGAACCTGAATTCATTTCAATTAACGAGCCCATGACTAATGATGATTAAAGGCCCAATTAGTAGCCCAACAAAGTTAAAGTCTGAGAACATTAACGATCAACGGAGACGACATGAACGAGCGAGACCAGATGGAGAAAGAGCTAATAAGCGAGAAAGGGAGCACGCATGGAGAGTGAAGGGGTCCAATAGATGAAGAGATTAATCTGATGGAGAGAGAATTAACAAGAATGTGATCTATTGAAGAACAAGTTTCACATCACAATTCAGCCAAAGAAGAAGGAGATTATACCGGTAATTCCGTTAATTTCAGCTTTGTCTTTCACTTTTGATTCCTGTGAAATTTGTATCTTTTCATGCTTAGCGAGGATACCCTTTTCCTTGAGTTTGCTCCGAGTTTCTTCTGCTGAATATCCATTCGATACATTCAGTAATTTTTGAGCTTGAAACCAGATACTTTTTGTTTTTTGTTTTTTTGATTGATTGAAACCAGATACTTTTCAATGAAGAATGCTGGAATAATGGCAACCTCGAGTTGGCCGACTGTTGAAGGCTTTGAAAGGTTAGGTTTCACTATGGTTTCAAAATTTTGAACTCTAAAGGAATACACTTTCTCATCTCTCACTTTTGACAAATAAAACGTTGATAGTCTCCGTGTTTGTCAGGATGATTGCTATAAATTCTCTCTGACCAAACTTCTCTTACCGCTCCTGATTAACAGCCCTGTGCCTTCACGACTCGTAAATGTTACATCTTTTTACACATCGTTCTGGTATATTGTTTCTCACAGTTAATCTTTAGAATGATATTCTATCGTACAATGGGAGTAAGATCTTTATTGTCATTTCCTGGTATATTTCTCCTCGGTAGCTTTTGCTGGGAGGTTTGACAAGGATTCTGTTACTGGAGTAGGTCAAAGCTATATCCTTTTACTAGGATCTATGAATATTCTAAACGTAAGGAATCCCACTCCAAACTACAAGCAAGATTTGATTCTCCTTGTTTATGATGATGCTGATTAGGGCTGGGTAAAAAAACTGGAACCGAAGAACCGAACCTAACCAAAAATTCGGTTCTGGTTTCGGTTCGGTTCTCAAAAATTAAGCGAACGGTTCCATAATTTAGGTAACCACGGTTCTTGGTTAGGAACCAAAACCGAACCAAGAACGGAAGTTAGAACCGAAACTAATCCATTAATTGATTTTTATTACTCCTAGATTAGCTGAACATAAAAACTAGAACCAAAAAACCGAATGGAACCGAACGGAACCGAACCAAACCATTTTTTTGGTTCCGGTTCGGTTTTGTGTACATTTTTTGTAACAAAATGGTTATTTTAAATGTTTTTATTTAAATAACCATTTGGATTTGGAACCGATTGAGAACCAAATTTATTTCGGTTCCTCTTCGGTTCCAATTTCAAGTATCCATTTGGAACCGGAACAGAGGAGAAACGAACCGAAACCGAACCGAATTTTAGGAAGTATCCATTGGTTCCATTATTTTAAGAACCGAAGAACCGAGAACCGAATGAACCGAACCGAACCGAACCGAGGAACCATATGCCCACACCTAATGCTGATATAGTTTCTGATCATTTGTGAAATAGTATGCCTTCTACTTTTCTTATACGAGCTGCATAGACAGCTTCGCCTCATGGATGATTCACATCATGTCTCTGTTGTGTACGCTTCCTAAAACTCATTTCTCTTTATCTATTCGCTTACTGATGTGGTTATATTGTTCATAATCGAAACAACTAGTGTTAAGTTAAGCTTATTGAAACAGTTAAGCACTATATTCTTCTTGTTCTGGTTGTAAAGATTTGGGATTTATGTTTTGTTTGTTGTAGAGCGGTAGATCCAGGAGAAATAAAAACAAAAAATAATGACTGAACTATTTCACAAAAAATGTGGAAAAAGTCACAAATAAAAATTTGTTCACTTATTTACAAAATTGTCACTAAAAAACTGCCAAAGACTGGTTAACATCTTCTTCTCTTCCTCTTTGTATTCCGTGGCGTTTTCTTCTTCTTCTCCTCCTCTTCCAATTTTCTTTGACTTCTTCAAATTTTCAACTGAGTCTTGTGTATTGAAAGTAATGTAGCATATGTTTAGGGATTTCGACTAAGAGATTTCGAATTCCTTAACATTGCAAATATTTTTTTTCTACGGTTTGTGCTAAACTTACAAATCGTTAAATGTTGGCCAAGTTTGGTAGATTTTCTGGGTTTCTCTTTGTTAAATGTTGGCCAAGTTTTGTTTTATTTCTAAAAGTTCGTTGGTAAACTTTGGTAAATATAGTTTATCGTGTGGTAGAGTTTGGTAAAATTAGTTTATTGTGTGGTAGAGTTTGATAGATTTTGGTAGAGTTTATATATAGTGTCGTAGAGTTTGGTAGTGTTTGTTTTCTTTGGTAGACTTTGGCACAGTTTAACATATAAATTTTTTCTTGTTTATTTTCCATAGCTATGTGATGACGAGAAATACCTTAAGAGGGTTGTTGAAAGAGGAAGGCGCCTATTGATATACAAAAGCATCGACCACTATTGCGTATTGAAGAGGATTACATCGATGATGCTTACAATGACATACAGAGGAATTCTCAACTTGGTATTATAGTGCAGTTTGCTGGCTCACAGTTCTCATGGTAACACAAATATTTGCAATATCTTTTGGGGAATATGCTTCACACCAAAGGTGAATGAGTTGTGAGTGTTGGCCGATGGTCGTCCAATAAGAGTTTCTCTGAATGAGTTTCACCATACCACGTAGATGATGCATGCTTAGCGATCGGAGATTTTGGGGCTGACATGGGCTTAGTCCACGGTGATAGTCCAAACTGGGCCGAGCTTGACCATATATTAAAGGGATTCAAGGATTGGTCTCTTGCTAAAAGGAGGATGGTGGGGTTGTTGGTGATGTTGCATGTAGCTATTTTTGGCTTGCACACTAATAGTACGATCACTATCTACTATGCCGAATTGGTGATGGATCCAATAAGATTTGAGAGGCATCCTTGAGGGAGAGTAACATTTAAATCCCTTCTCAACTCGCTCTCTCAAGCATCACGGACAACTTCAACGTTGAATCTGTCTGGCTTTGTGCATGTGCTCTTACTATGGGCGTTCGAGTATCTCCCACCTCTAGGAGTGATGTGTGGATGTAGAAGAGATTACCCGATTCCACTTATGTAGTGGGCATCGCGTACTTGCCGTGGTACATATATAGAGCATGTCTTCGAAGGTGATAAGAAGACATTCGACGACATCAAGGTAAGTTTTCTGAGTTGGTAAATCTTGGTAGAAGTTTATTTGGTGTGTGGTAGAGTCTTGGTGGATTTTGGCAGATATTGGTAGATATTAGAAAAGCTATGGTAGAATTTGGTTGACGTGTGGTAGATTTATGGTAGACTTTGGTTGACGTGTGGTAGAGGTATGGTAGACTCTGGTTGATGTGTGGTACAATTATGGTAGACTTTGACAGACTCTGGTAGTCTTTGGCATATTCTAGTAGAGTTCGGAAGATATAGTATATCTTTCAAGTCTTACATTTATTTCTGAATTTGTAGGTTCATGTGGTGCGCCTTCTTCAAAAGCCTTACGATGACAAATACCCTGAGTGGCCTGGAGATGCTCGAGGATCCCAAAGTTGACAGAATAATCCGAGACTTTCTCAATGGACATTAGATAAGATATTTTGAACTATCCCGACTTCTAAAACTACAAAACTGAAGGCCGATGAGCCCGAAAATGAGCTTCTAAACGCAAAGAAGGCAAATTCGAAGTCAAATATGACAGAGGAGAAGAAATATATTGATAAGAATAACTCTCATTATAGTCTATTGATGTTCCTCATATTTTGTCGGTTTTGAGCTCATTATTACAGTTATATCTGGGAAATCTGTCTATGTTTTATTGAGATTTCAGGTCAACAACGTTTGGAATTGAAATTATGTTTGAAGATGGAACATTGGAGGGGTTTGAAGTATTTTTCGGCATTCTCCAGGAAAGGAAGGACCGATCGATCTACCAATGATCGATCGATCATTGATCTCGAAGGATGATGCGCACGATATGAAGAACGACCTAATTTAGCGATTTTCAGCTACTGTTTTGGGCCATATAAATACTCTTTTTCCTATTCTTTTTAAGAGAGCCGTCTTTAACTTCTAAGAACAAAACTTTTACAGAGTTTTAGAGTTTTGTAAGCTAGGAAGAAGATCTCTTCATACTTGAGAGAATTTTTAAACCCTTTTTATTCTTTCTTTATGCAATTTCAATTTCAATTCATTATGATCTGCTTAAACTGTTGTTATATGTCTGAGTATATCTTAGATCAGATCTAGGGATTTTAGGGTTTTAGAATTCACTGTTGGGGAACAAATAGGATTGATTAGTAGATGATTCTCCTTCTAATACTCTAATCTAATGCATAGATTAGCCTGATCACCTAGTCAATGATTTTAGGTTGTTAACCTTCCAGAAGATTGTTAAGAACTAGAACTAGATTAGAAGAGCAATTCCTTCACTACCAACGAGAGTTGATGCTAGGTTAGATTGTGGGTAATTGAACCAAAACGATAAAGCCTATTTGTAATCTGAAACCAACGAGAGTTAGGACCTTTAGGTTATTGATAGAGCGGTAGATTCAACGAGAGTTGGTCTGCCTTTATTCATGTTCAAGCCGAGAAATAGATTAGAGTAGTTCCTGAACAGTTTTCCTGACAAGAATTCTAACTCCTGAATGAATACTCGACATCCGATTGTCTTAATTATTTGATTACATCCACATATAAGTAGTTAGAATTCACTTCCTCCATTTGATTGATATAACTTGCGACTCGATAGAAATTGAGAGTGTAACTTGTTTCTCCGTGGATTCAATCCCTAAATACTATTTCGTTTGTTGTGCACTTGCAGTAGGATATATGGTTAAAAATCGTAGTATCATCTATAAGTAAAGGAGACTTTAGAGTTACAATCTGATATGACTTTGGTCGAATTTCAGAAGGTGGCCAGGGAAAAAGAGAAAGAAAAGGAAGAAAAAGAAAAAAAAGATAAAAAATATTGGAGAAGAAATGGATAAAGGAGTTTGAGGCTAACAAACAAGGTGAGAAGAAGACCACGATGTTTGAAATTCTTTAGTCCATGAAGAATGTTTTTGACGTGATGAGATTTGATCAAATCAACACATCTGAGCGGCTTGCAAGACTAGATGAGAGAAGTATATAGCATGCCGTGATGGATGAAAGGCTTTGTATGCTTGAGGAAGCCATGTCATAGCAAAGCTCGATCAATGAACGACTCATTAAGGTGTTGGAGGCAAAACCATGGATGATGACTTTGGAAGAGCCAAAGATGTCTGCTGTTTATAAAAGTCAGTCTCCTGGAAGTGAGACCCGAGAAGAAGGTGTTGAGGCCTCAGTTGGGCATAAATTGGTACGTAAGAGTGCACTTGATTATAAATGAACCGTATCGAAGACATAATTTATGTTGTATGAATTGGATATTTGTGGTGGGATCTTTGTATACTTTGTGGCAGAGTTTGGTATACTTTGTTTATAACATGATATAGAATTGTATAATTTTTCTTTCTTTATTTTTTTACTATGGTATATCTAAAACATATGTATGAGCTAAAGTATGGTAGAGATTGGTGGATTTAAATTTACTACTCTATTACGTTTTCTTTCCAGAAGGAAAGGATATATGAGGAGCAGTCAACCTCACAACCTTTGTACCCAACATTAGCACCCTGTGAAAACCTAGAGGTTAGTATGGTAGTTCTTTGGTATAGTTTGATTGATTTATATAATCATTTGGTAGTTATTTGGTAGAGCTTGACTGCCTTACAATTAAACATGAATTGTTTTGTAGAAGGTTCAATTCTCTAAGGAGCAGCAAACCTCACAACCTTCTCCAACATTAATACATTATGAAAACGTAGAAGTTAGTTTGGTAGCTCTTTGGTAGAGCTTAGTTAATTTATATAATAATGTGGTATATCTTTGGTAGAGCTTGATAGAGTTTGGTCGCCTTACTATATTACTTGTTTGATTCCAAAAAGAACGAATCACTGAGGAGCAGCACACCTTACATACTCTTTACACATCACCACGACTTCCTAATAATCAGCAAGTCGTCTGGTATTTCATAAATTGTTGGTAGAGCTTGGTTGATTTTGGTTGTGCTTACATTGTTTTCCTTTTTGCTAGTAGAAGGAATAGAGGTTTGAGGAGTAGAAAACCTCTGATCCTTTGTCCCCAACATTAAAAATTGTTAGGAACCAGAGGTTAGTATTTAGTTGAAAACTCCAATGTAATCTCCTTCTATGGATTTGGATTCAACTAAAGAGAATTCCCAGCTCACGATCATAAGTTTGTAAGAAGATAGCAAATGCCAAATTTTGGACAAATCAATCGAGGCTGGTGAAAGCAAAGGACTAGATATATATGAAGATGTGCTGCTCAAAACATCTAGACCACATAGCCTCGCTGCGAACCATGTATATTTAGAAATTTTAGACTATGTAATATAGTGCAATGGACTTTGGTAGAGTGTAGTAGAGCTAAGTATTAATGTGGTAGACGTTGGTGGAGTTTGATAAAGTTTGAACTAACTGTGTTAGACTTCTCTTTTCTTTGTCTAAGCGATAGGATGACATGTTGTTTTGAACCTAGAAATCCCCGTTCAAATGATGTTCTGTTATTAGGCGCCTCATAGATGTTACCCTATTGGGTATTTTTGTCAAATACCCGTGGATATCACCCGACTCGGAACCAAATTGGTACCCGATCGGTTCTTGACTACTCAAAATATTTTTCGGATATATGGATATTTTCGGGGATATAATTATTTTGGGTTTAAGTTCTATCCCAGGTCCTTGGGTATTTTTTGGGTTTTAAAAATTTTTTAGGTTATTTTAAAAATATTTGAGTAATTTTTCGGGTATAACGGGTATATTTTGGGTATATGGGTATTTTTCAGGTTTTCGGGTCCGGTTCCAAGTTTGGGTCCTCTGGTAATTTTTGGGTAGATAGGTATACAAGTATTTTCAGTTGTTAATAATTTAGACCCGAATCAACCCAAAGCAAATGGATCCGATCCAAAACAAAACCAAAATTATAGCAGGTCTCAAATGGGTCTAAAACTTTCTTACCCAAAAGACCCTAATTCGAAAGGAACCGACTCGAATCCGACCCAAAGACCCGAATGCCCAGACCTACAAAAAAGCAAAGTGAACCGCTTGCATCACTATATCAGACGCAAATTGTAAGTCCCTTAACTTCTCCGTAGGCAACTGAATGGTTGAGTTATGGTATATCAATAATTAGTGTGTGGTTGAGTTATCGTACTGCTTGGTAGAGTTTGGTAGACTTCTATGAAATGTGTGGTAGATCCTATTAGAACTTGGTTTAATTTTTTTTAATACACAAATCTGTATTATTTTGGTGTTTGCTAATTACCAACACTTACAGGGATAACTCGGTGGATGACGTTAGTCTTTTAACTATGTATTATCTAGAGTTGTTGATGCCTAGACATTTGTGGCCAGAAGATCAATACAGATGGTTAACAGATCAAGTAAGTTACTTGTAGTTTGTTTAACTTACTTGGTAGACTTTTATTGTGTTAATATTATGTTACTTTGTTTTGTAGCATATGACTACCGGTATAAATATCTTCCGGCGAAGACATATGCAGCCTTCATCTTCATATAAGAGTGATATGATAGGGTTCCTTGATTTTGTCCTAACGACCTTTTGGTTACTACGTACCAGACCTTCACGGTTAACCCCCAGAAATATATTTTTGAAGATTATATGCGCCAGATGTATACTGGACAAGCCCCTGTATGGTTTCCAACAAACAAGCAATGGTTTCAAGATGTTGACACATTGTATGTTACTCACAACATCAACAATGTCCATTGGGTGATGGTGGAGATCGATTTACTTATGGAGACCGTTAAAATCTTTGGTTGCTCTATCTCAGTTGTGCTGCATCAACAATTAATTGAATTAGTCAGGTAATTTTTGTAGGCCACTGAATGGTTGAGTCATGATACATCAACAATTAGTGTGTGGTTGAATTATGTTATATTTTGGTAGATTTTGGTAGACTTCTATGAAATGTGTGGTTGAGTTATGGTAAAACTTGGTAGATCCTAGTAGAGCTTGGTTGATCTTTAGTAAATAAGTGTAGATCTTACTTATAAATGTTGATTACGTTTTTATATGCAACCAAGCCCTTAACGAGGATGATTTCATATCTGAGTAGGAGCATGCTAGCTCTGGAAATGCTTATTCTATCATTAGGATGAATGAGACTGAAGTGAACCACCAGTCTAGTGACTGTGGCATTTACACGCTAAAATTTATTGAGTGCTTAGCCCTTGGACACAAGGACTAAAAGATCTCGACCTTTTTCTCTGCATGAAATTCGGTGCCGAGGTCATGGATGAGCTTCTACTACCAGAGAAAATTTCATGCACAAATCTGTATCTGTGTTATGAAATAGTTGGTAAGGATCTCTCTCTCTCTCTCTCTCAACAACAACAACGGAGGAGGAGGAAAAGAGAGAGATCTCTCTCAACAACAACAACGGAGGAGGAGGGAAAAGAGAGAGATTAATTTCATTTTGTAATGGATGAAATATACTAATGCAATAACATAACAAAAATTTGTCTTCTCCATAACAAGATTTAAATTAAACAGAGGATGGTTGACATTTATAAAGTGTGTGGTTGAGTTATGATAGATCTTGGTTGACGCGGTAAAATAAACCTAACAAGTTCAAGATTGGACATTTTATGTACATGTTCGAGCATTATGTCCCACACTTTTGCATCACGAACAAGTCCTCACTTTCCATGAGCGTTTGCATCTACTGAGCACTCAAACCAACCCTTCATCTGAGAGTTCTTTGGCCTACCAAGTTGATTACATACAACAGGAGGTAAACAAACTTTACTAGCCACCTCTTCAGGTACTAGTAGTGCTGCATCTCTTCAGGTACTAGTAGTGTTGTATGCTCGATCTTCAAATGCTGCCATGCTTCTGCTGCGGCAAAGGCGTGTATACAAGGTATTTTATCCATGTCAAACCTTTTGCATGAACACGTTTTCTCCGTCAAATTAATCAAATGTGAGGAGGCCGAGCACATGAAAACAGCTTGATCCTCATCAATGTTTTGCACATTGTATTGTGTGGCTTCTAAAAGTCTATTCTACATGGTCAAAAAACAAAAAACAGTTCTTTCTACTAAACTTTACCAAAGGCTATTACATAGATATCCAAGATCTACAAAGCTCCACCAAACTTTACCACACGTAGATGAGCAATACCAACATTTACCAACATATGTCAAACTCTACCAAACTCTACAACACAATCAACGACTCTACAAAAGTCTACTACACAGTGGACGAGGTCGACCAAACTCTACCAGATCTACTAAACTCTACCAAAGTCTCTCAAACTCTACCAAGCCATACCTTTAGAATTTTCTCGATTAGTGTGGTGAGAATGGTCAGTGTTGCTGCTGCCTTTCCCCCCTCTTCGCGAACCCCCTTGTTAACATTGCCCTAGTGACATTTATAAGCTGCACAATAGGGGGTGTTCGCGCTTCAACTAACGTATGATTGAGAGATTCTGCTATGTTAGATGTGGTAAACTTGTATCTATTCTCTGGAAAATGTGTATCACTCCACAAACAAACATCTAACCTTAGCAAATACTCTTATATCCTTTGATCTAATCTCTCTATTTGGCCGAAATTGCATCAAACTTTCCGCGCTTATATGCAGTTGCAACCTTCTTAGACAGCTTAAAGGACTTTCATCCTTTGAAATTGGACTAAATATTTTAGCGTAGATGGTAAGTGCAAACCCCCCAAGCGGCAAGCAGATACACTTTTGTTATTGCTTTACCTATTCATCTATGCATATCTGAAATGATGGCTAACTCTTGATCATCGAGAATGACGCGGTTATCTGAAAAACCATTCCCAAGATTAATCATTTTTGGTATTAACCAAACCGAAAGCCATAGGGAAAATGTTGAAAATCATGTCTTGCAGTATTGCCATGAGTAAAGTCCCTTTATATTTTGCTTATAAAAACGTTCCATCTACAACAACAACCTTCCTCGTATACGAAAATCCTCTTATGCTAGCATCAAATGGAAGAAATTTAAACTTGAACCTATCATCTCCATCTACTTCCATCTTGATAAGTGTTCTCGTATTTTCTCATCTAATCCTATATAAATACAAGGGAAGTTCTTCAAAAATATTCTTTGAAGTTCCTATAACTATAGCCCGAGCTTCCCTTAAAGTAAAATGTGCATTCCAGTATTTCATATGTATAAAGTTCACACAAAGAGGCAAAATTTAAACTCAACCTAACTCTACTAACGTATACAAAGCTTAACTAAACCAAGATCAAGCAAACTCTATTAAAAGTCTACCAAAATTCTACCAAACGTCTATCAAAAGCATACCAAAAGTCAACCAAAGCCTACCATGAAATAATTGTACCTTCAAACCGAAACATTTTTTCAGTGATTGAGCAACATGAGCGGGAAGAACAGAAAGCTCAACACCACAACCAAAATCCAAGTATAAACGACCAAGAATATCTGGCGTTTCTTGACATGCCCATGATGACCTCTCCATAACTGATCCAGTGTGTTCTCCACAATATACTCGAATATAAAAATACAGACTCTCAGTATTGGGGCTTGAAACACAGACTCTCCAGGTTAAGTTTGGAACCCAACATCTCCCAACCAATAATATCCTCGATGATGATACGACATCAAAGTCAAACTTTCAAACTTATTAAAAACAGAATATGTCTTCAACCTTGACTCAAGATCGTGTTTTGTGGGATAAATTTGTCAAACATCTAACTGAAGTGACCTAATCTCGATGTCTAAGTACTCATCATTAAATATCAAATCTCTTTTCTTTGGAGGAAGATTTTTTAAATCTTCTTCTTTGCACTTCCTTTGAACACTTATGAAGTCTTCATCACTAGAGCTTGTTTATGTAGTCTCATTTATGCTTCTTCATCGTAGTCAACGTGTTTCTCTTCTTGTTTGAAAGTTTGTTTAGCTTTACCACATGTTGAATTAATTTTACCAAACGTTGAATCAGATTGTACAAAGGAAAGCTCACATTTAAGCTGAAATCTTACACTTTTTTCCACAGGAACATGAGATCTCCTTGAAATCTCCACACAAAGATGAATTGACTCTTTTCAAAATTATTGCACATATGCATGCAATTACCTCTTGTTGGTCACGACGATAGGATGTATATCTTGTGGTAGTGCACGCATGAGTTCGTTTGATATGTAACTCAGTTTTACCTTGTAGATCTCTTGATTTACATTGAAATCTTCATGCACCATCCTCACAAAACTCATCGTAATGCACATCTTCACTTAATTCCATGATTTTACAACCACGACAAGTATTCACTATAAAGAACCAATGATTTTGGTTGAATTTCCAACTCCCACAAACTAAAACAATTTGATCCATATATCCAAAACCAAGAAAATAAGCTCAAAAGATAAGGAATGTGGTAAAACAACAATGGTGATATGTGTTTCAATGGTTGCTGTCTGCGTAGAGTTAGTTAGAGAAAGAAGGTAAGTGATACGATAACTAAGGGATAAAATTGTCATTCTACAAACTATGTTAAATAAGTTATCTTTGCCAAGATCTGCCTAGCTCTACCACACTACAATCACAAACTCTACAACATGTGGACAAGCTCGACCAAACTCTACCATATAACTCTACCAAGATCTACCACACTACCGTCACTAACTCTACCAAACTCTACCACATAGTGGACGAGCTCATCCAAACTCTACCATATAATTATGCCGAGTTTTACCACACAATCATCACTAACTCAACCAAACTCTACAACACTACCAAATAAAACTCTGCCGAAATCTACCAAACTCTATCATACTTTGGTGAATCTTTGTGGAGTTTGATTGAGCTTAAACTGACGTAGCGGTAGATTTATGCGACTGGCGCACTGACATGACATAATATATTAGTGGTATTTTCGTTATTATTTTTTGTTTACACATTTCAGAAAACAAAATGAAATCTAAAAAATAAGAATATTTGAATTGTTATAAATAATTATAAGATATTTAAGTTATTAGCTAGTATTTAATAAATAACCCTAGAAACAAACATAATGCATGATCTAGACGTCATGCGTGTAATACACGTAGGTATATTTGGTTACAGACAAACGTCTCAGCTTTCATGTTATTAGCCGAATTTTTCTAATTTATAAAATTGCAATTAAAAGTGTTTTTTTGGTTAGGTGATACAAATTAAGATTTAGCTATTGACTTGGTCTTGTTTTTGCTTGTTGAAGAAGTTAATTGTCCTTACTTATTCCTCAAGAGTCGCTTTATTGTTTTTAATTTAACAATTGCTATCATTATAGTTTGCATTACATAATCTTTTATTAAAATAATATCATACACTTAAACCCAAAAAAATTCACAATTCTTTTTGTCAATTTAATACGTCTGTAATAATTTAAATAAAACCGCTATAGTTTTTGTAAATAGCAAAACTCAATCTCATACATTAATTTATAACTAAGATTATATTCACAATATAGTGTTAAATTTGACTGTTTTCAACCCGAGTTCAAAACCAAACTAAAATCAAATCAATAACCAATTTTTGAGTTTTTTTATTAAATATTTTTAATTTTGAATTTTTATATAAAAACACTGAATCTGAACTCGATCTATAGCGAATCCGTATAAGTATTAAGTAAAAATAATTAAAATATTGAATTAAATTAACCAAACCCGACACAATACCATAATATATACTAAATTTATATATTTGGAAAATCAAATCCAAACCCAAACCAAAATCGAATCAATAACCAAATTAATAACTAATATATTTTTTTAAATTTTAGTTTTTTAGAATTTTTTTATAAATCTTTAGTAATTTTAAATATATATATATATATATATATATATATAATCATGCTCACCTTAAGCCTATTTTTAAAATAGTTATAGATTTTAGATTAATTTTATTCTATAGTTTATAATATGTCCAAAATAAAAGTGTCTCCTACTTTGATATATAAGAATATATATATATATAATTGTAACTAAATTCATTTTAAACCTATTTTTAAAAATAGTTATAAATTTTAGATTAATTTTATTTTACAATTTGTAATACATTTTTAAATAGAAGTGTTTTCACTTTAATCTATAAAATATAGTCCAATGTCATACTCTAAAATCCTCTAATCTACAACCAAAAGTTGAGCCGTTATACAATCTTGATATATTCAACATAATGTTGTATTCGTTTGGTGTTTTGTTTCGTCAATATCACTCAAATTCATCTACATTTCTCAAATTTCTTATTTTATATAGTTAATTAGTAGAATCGAATTCTAAATATTGAATCATTAGCTGATGAAATATTATTATTTTTTTACAAAAAGTTTCATAATCCGTGTCTCTAAATTAATATACATGAAGGGATGAGACATATATATGGATTACAGGTATGAAAAATAAAAGGTTTCAATCATCGAGATATGAAACCACATATTCTTAAGCATGTGAGTAAAATGTGAACGGTAATTGATGGAGAGTTTACTTTATAATATATATACATAGTTGTTGGTCATGAACTTTGACGATGAAATAATACTTATGAATATTTTATATCCAACTGAAAGCAAAGTTGAGTAAAATTTTGACTGCAGAAATGGTTCAATCGATGATGCTTTTTGCCCTTTATTTTATTCATTCTTTTTGTCAGAAAACCACACCAAAATTTATGGTCGTAAAACTATCTCTCACCATTAGAATTTTATTAAAAAAATTTAATAAATTTTTAATATAAATAATAATTTTGTAATGACGAAGAATTCTAATATTGGTTTTAGTTTTTTATTGGGTTAGAATGGTAAAATTCCACTTAAAATTCTTTTCGTAAAAATTTTTTAAAAAAATATTAATCATTCTATACCATTCATTACAATGTCAAAAAAAAAAAACAATGAACATTAATGCTCATATTCTATGGTTGTAGTGTTGAGTCTATCAAGCTATTGACTTTTAGTACAAGGAATTACTTTACAATCATCGCAAACCAACCCAATTCAACCAAAACTTAGAAGAAAATCAAAGAAATTGTCAAGAATCAATGAAAGGCTCAGACTATTGCATAATTTGCTCAAAGAAGAGTTTATCAAACTCTTTTCATACAAAAGGTGTCAGAAATATTAAGCATTAATCATCCTCGCCAAATCTATTACTCAGACAACAAACAACAGTATGTCACCGAAATCTAAAACCAAAGACTTGCAAGAAAGAAGACAGTAAATGAGCATTACTCTCTATTGAAAATTGAAATCAAGTCTATGCAACAATTCCAAACACATCAAAACATACTTATCCAATTATTCCAAACCCTTCTCAGAAATTCCCAACACTAATAATATAAATAATTTTCTCTCTC
>JAKUCM010003571.1:0-35726 GCA_023374145.1 Lepidium sativum
ACATCGATTAAACATGAATTGTCCTATTCTAGCTATAGAATTTGATGCAAACTTAATAAACAATAATTTATGGTCGAAACCCACCCTATCAAAATATCACCTTGGACACCTGCTAATAACCGGTACCAAGTCACATTGCCTTAAAACACGATCAAGACATGACAGATTGATATGTCCAACCAGCATACCTCGTCTCATGCTTTACATTTCATGGCCACTTCACCTCCATCAACCTTTTGTTCAATTGCTCTATAATTCATCATCGTCTTGGCTTTGAATTATTGATGTTTCCACTTGCTCGGTCTTTTGCGGAACCGATTAATCTGAAATTTAACCCCGGAAGAGCTATTACCAACAGTACCCGCTCTGAACACCATAAGGCCAACACTTATTCTAGGTGTAATTTCTCTGTTTTCACCATGGTTATCATCCAAGGATTGAGCCTTAAAACCCGAGTTAACCTCTTTTAGCAGCAACCTTGTACCGCCATTACCAATTACTGTATGGTTTTCATCATTAAACCCGAACACTAGACCTTTCTTCTTGTCCACATCAGTTTTAATCACTATAGGAGGCTCTAAACGAATAAATTTACGTTGCCCTTTCACATTACCATCAAGTATCCAAACAGAGCTACAAACTCTCAATATTCTAGCTTGCTTTTTTGTAGGATCTGCAACTGAGAGTTAGCATCAAAACTGATCCAAAACCTCTTATGCAATCCGAGGTTTCCATGTATTCTCATCAATGCCAACATCACTCTATTTTAGAACCCTGGCAGCGAATCTCCTTCCTTTAAATACTTTTCATGCACCACAATATCATGCCTTACTCCCACCGTTGCAAAAGGCTACCAGTTTATAGAGAAAAATTGACACTAGGCTCTATTGTGGGTTAACCTTTGACAGTGATGGCATCGTTTATGAACTCTTTCATACTCCAATCCCACACATAGTACTTCATCTGATGGTGCTTAAAACTCCTTTGAGTTCCTTAATGGCTTGTTAACATCCAAGCTCACCTTAGCTCTAATAAAACATCTGCTATGTGATTTCAAAGGACTTAAAGCAAGTTCAATAACATCACTGATGGAACCTACAGTCTCCTTTAAAACATCTGAATCAAATAAATCTAGCGGTAGTTATCTCATTCTTATCCAGATCGGTAAGAACTTCATATAAATTTTCAGAAGGATTATCCACCCACCGTTCAATTATCATCCCCTGGTCATCATATGTCCAAAGACCAACACCTAAAACATCTTGTAGCTCGGTTTCAGAATAAAAAAGGAATTGAAATCGTTCGTTGGATAACATGTATCCATGACAACGATCAAAAACACCCCATACCCTTGGCATATTGTTTATGAACCCTGGCATCTTCTGACTGGCATGATTCAACAATCTACCCATCAAACTTTTACCATTATGTTCAACAATCTGAAAGGTTTATCCTCCTCGATGGACATTTTCCCCATAGATTTCTTAATCTCCAAGGACATAAGTCTTCCATAATGAAAAGAGAGCTCGGTATTCACAAACTATCAAACAATACAACATTGTAGCACAATCAGCCACCCCTTTCCTCGACAAAAGCAACCTTAGAGAAGAGAACTCGACAGCTACTTCCTAAACCTAGAAGGTTTCCCGTACAAAATTGAATGTAAAATAAGAAAGAAATAAAATTCAGAAAAGTAAACTCGATATGGCGAAAAAGTATATATTCCGGTAAAACAACTCATTTCTTTTAAAGTTGAAACCCTCTAGGAGAACAAAGAGTACTAAGCCCCAATGAGAGAAAAAAGTCGCAAGCTTGAAGTTAATATTGCTTTTAATGCTTATTCCTTTATGCTCAAAAGATATATACTAAAGATCCCAATGATATTTTAGTAATATATATATATATATAATTTGCTTAGAAAAAGTATATATTTCTTTAACTAAAAGTTTTTATATATATATATATATATATATATTTGTGTCTCACTATTATGATATTTTTCTTTATTTCAATGCCGATAATATGCATTTTTCGTTTTTTAAATAAGTTTGTATATATGCACTTAAAAAGAAGAAAATAGATTTATACATATGTACATCTCGAAAATGGGAAACTAAAAATGAAAATAAATAATAGATTGAAAATTTTTTTTAGTCAAGTGATTAAATGTTACTTATGTTGTTTTTTCATCGGAGTTCGACTTTAGAGAATCATACCTACTCTATATGTAATAAGGTCAGAAATTTAGTTATGAATAAGTCATATCTATATAATTGTGACCTTGTATGGATTCAAGAAGTACTATCGTAATTCCTTTTCTTATCCAAATATTTAAATGTTAATCTTTCGGACATTTTTATCGAAATTTAACTTGTAATTCCATATATTAAAATTTAGAAAATATGGATTACGGACAAGCTTAGTTCTATGACTTTATCCAAAAATTTAGTACTGAAAATGATAAAAATGTGTAGATTCCGTATGGTTTATAGAAACAAAAAAGCAAGCGATTTTAAAGCTTCAATTGACGGTTAAGTATGTCTTGATGCAATTTAATGATGTTCTGAGACATCTATTTCAAGTTCACGCACTAAGCTGGGTGAAAAAGATACGGCTTTTTCTAATACTTGCATGTCACAGTAACTCTGATTCAATTCTCGTAAACCCTAAAATCAAAAATTACAATAAACATTTTACAGAAAGAAGAAGCCACTCCCTCCACTTCTTTCTTTGTCAAACTTTTTTAGACAGAGAAATTGGCGTCAGAGAGAGATTGAGAGACACATAGCAAGTTGGTTGAAGAAGAATTTGCGACTCATATTTGTACAGAGTAATTGTCAATTTTATAGTTTTTAATTTTTTTTTGATTTGAGTGGGTGTGTTGCTTTTCTTTTAACTATTTTCTTGATTCATCTCTGGATGCGAAAAATTCAGAAAATTTGAGGTTTACTTGCTGAAGAGCTTTGCTGTTTTCGAATCTATGCCGTTTGATTCTTCAGTTTTGGTATCCAGGAAAAAAGGGTATTTTGTTTAATCCAAAAAGTGCTGATTTTTCGATGAGTCGTTGATCTCGATTTCGAGTTTTTCGGGGAGGAAATTTAGGGTTTCTGAAAAGGTAAACGAAGAAACTGATGCTTGAACTTGGGGGAAAAAGAAAGATTTTCAAGACCCTTTGATCACATTGCTGGAGCATTCGGAGTATGAAGATGAACATGAAGAACTTTCTGAAGAAACTTCATATCACACAGAATCAATCAGATGGAACCGAAGGATCAGTTTCAACGACTACTAGAAGCAATAGTAATAAGTCGAGCGATGTGTCAGTGTCACCTCCGGATTCATCGAGGTCTCACCACAACAGTAACCCTGAGAGCAAGCCTTTTTCTGGTTTATCGAATTGGTTGAGTTCTGTTGGTTATAGAAAAAGCTCTAGTCCATCAAATTCTTTCAGTTCTGAGAACAAAATCACCGCGGCTAATGATCTGACAATTGAACAGCATGCTGACCATCCGTTGTTACTGTTTCGGAACCTGTGGAGCAGCAAGATTCCGGCTCGGGTTATTCTAAGGATCAAGAGGTTGAAGAAGAGTATCAGATACAGTTGGCTTTAGAGTTAAGTGCCAAAGAGGATCCCGAGGCTACTCAGATTGAGGCTATTAAGCAATTCAGCCTAGGCTATTCTGCCCCTGAGAACTCTCCAGCCGAACTCATTGCCTATCGCTACTGGGTACGGCATTTGATTCACTTGTTTTCTTTTCATAACAGAAATTCTAGATATAATTTCGAAGTGGTTGATTTTGTTATGAATTAAGCATCTATCTCAGGACATTTTCCTAGTGTTCAGTTTCTAATGACCAGCTGCTCATCTCATCTGGAACTTTTTTGTTTTCGTTTTTGCATTCACAGAATTTCAACAGTCTTGGATATGATGACAAGATCTTGGATGGTTTTTATGATTTGTATGGAGTGTTGAATGAATCCTCATCAGAAAAGATACCTCCTTTACTCGATCTCCAAGGGACGCCTGTTTCAGATGGTGTGACATGGGAAGCTGTTCTTGTTAACAGAAGTGGGGATTCTAATCTGCTGAGACTTGAACATATGGCTTTTGATATTGCTGCAAAATCAAAATCAGTTTCTTCCTCTGGCTTTGTGAATAGTGAATTGGTAAGGAAATTGGCTATTTTAGTTGGAGATTACATGGGTGGACCAGTTGTGCACCCAGATAGCATGTTGAGAGCGTGGAGGAGTCTTAGCTACAGTTTGAAAGCAACTCTTGGAAGCATGGTTCTACCACTTGGTTCTCTAACTATTGGATTGGCTCGTCACCGGGCCTTGGTATTCAAAGTACGTATTTTCCTTGTGAATCTCATCACTTTTTCAGCTTTTTAGTCTTGGAGTTTTTTAATATTTCTTCTACTCCTTTATATGAAAATTTGTAGGTTTTGTGTGATAGCGTCGGTGTACCTTGTCGGATAGTCAAAGGACAGCAATATACCGGTTCTGAAGATGTGGCAATGAACTTTATTAAGGCTGATGATGGCAGGTATTAACAGATTCAACACTTTCTTATCATTCTTGTACTCCGGTTTAGAGAAAGCGTCATGTATATGTGCTATGTTTATAGAAATATGTGCATAGGTCTATGGACTTTTGACTGCACCTCGTGAAGCTAATACTTCGGCGTTGAGTTAGAATTAATACATTTTTGAATTTCAGGGAGTACATTGTTGATCTCATGGGAGATCCTGGTACACTTATTCCAGCTGATGCAGCTGGACTACAAATAGACTATGATGAACCTGCCTATTCCACTCGCTCGGGAGAGTATGATTCATTTAATGTAGCTTCATCCAGCAATGGGATTGAGAGCTCATTCGAAGAGAATGCTGAGCTTTGGACAGCGGAACATCGTTCTAGTATTAAGAATTCCATGGAGAAAAACAAATTTGGAGGTGGTGGCGACCTCATTTTTAATACAAATATTTCTATGGAAGATGTAAGAAATCAGATGAACGATGAAAAGGCTCCAGTTCAAAACCTCTCTAGCAGGCCTATTCCTTCTTTTACCCATATGAGATCACCTTCTTGGACTGAAGGTGTTACCTCTCCAGCCGCACAGAGGATGAAAGTCAAAGATGTTTCACAATATATGATTGATGCTGCCAAAGAGAATCCACGGTTAGCTCAGAAACTTCATGATGTATTACTTGAAAGCGGAGTTGTAGCTCCACCCAATTTATTTTCTGAAGTCTATCCTCAGCAAATAGAGGCAAGCATTGACAGCAAAACACCACCCGATGGCAAGAAAGAGAAAGGAAAAGATTTTGAGACAGCTCAACAAGGAACACTGCAAAACGATTCTGGTCCAGTGCGGTTTTTGCCTCCATTGCCAAAATTGCAATCGAAATCTAATACACATGATCAATATGATTATGAAAAAGTTGTTTGTCAGTCTGATTCGTCACATTCTGAAGCATCTTCTACAGAATATGCCAGAACTGTTCCTGCTGCCATAGCTGCAGCGGCTGTTGTTGCATCTTCAATGGTTGCTGCTGCTGCTGCCAAGTCTTCAAACTCAGACTCTTCCACCTTAGAAATTCCTGCTGCAGCAGCTGCCACGGCCACTGCTGCTGCAGTTGTGGCAACAGCAGCAGCTGTGTCCAGGCAACTTGAATTTGTATCGAATAGCGACGGGGAATCTGGTTCTGGTGGACATGAGCCTCAAGGTAGTGGGGAATCCTATCATGGGCCAAGTTCAGGAGGAGAAAGAAAATCGGACAGATCTATTGACAATGAAAGTTTGAAGTCTGACTATGATGATGTATCTGACTGTGAGATTTTGTGGGAAGAAATTACTTTGGGAGAACGTATTGGACTTGGTACATGACATATCTATCATCTGTTGTCTGCTTTGATGTGCTATCTCTACAAAGGATTAAATACTTTACCCTTTTGATACAGGATCATATGGAGAAGTGTATCGGGGTGATTGGCACGGGACTGTGAGTATTATTTTTGCGTTTCAATTTATACGGTGAATTAACATTCATGGAATGTTATAACCAATAAGATTTCTGAATAGAACCGGATGAAGAAAGACTTAAGCAATTCCTTAGTTTGAGTTCCGTATTGTTGAAACTCTTGGACTTGGTAGGAAGTGGCTGTCAAAAAGTTCCTTGATCAAGATTTAACAGGAGAAGCTTTGGAGGAATTCAGAAGTGAGGTACAAGCCATTCTTCTTATCTTTTCCTTTTCCTGCTATCCATTGTTGATATTCTATAGCAAACTCCTCTCCTTTATTCTTGTAACATTTGTCATTCCAATCTGATGCAAGGTGCGAATCATGAAAAAGCTTAGACATCCTAACATTGTTCTCTTCATGGGAGCTGTTACCCGTCCACCGAATCTCTCTATTATTACTGAGTTTCTTCCTAGGTAATACTATGATCTTTGCAAGTTTTCATTAATTGGACACCAAACGATTCTCAAGTCTAGTGACATTCCATCTCCTTATTTATCAAGTGCATGCCTCTGTTTTTCTCTTTTTGAAATAGATTAATTTGTGACCTCTAATATCCAAAATCAATTTTGCAAGAATGACTGTTGCTGTATTATGTCCTTAAAGTTCCAAAATCTGGATTAAAAAATAAGAAATTTGTCACGTGTGGCTTATGGGATGGTTTGAAAAGCTTCTGTTCTGGTTGTGCTTTGTTGTTGTTTTTTGGATCTTTACAGTGAAATTTGTTTTCCCAAACTTGTGCAGAGGTAGCTTGTATAGGTTAATCCACCGGTCTAATAACCAACAATTAGATGAGAGGAGGCGTCTAAGAATGGCCCTTGATGCTGTATTACTCTTTTTCTACCTCTGTCTCTGTTATCTGATTGTAAATTCTTCATTGTTTTAGTATATTGACCAGAAACATATTACTGAAATAAATTATAGGCTCGCGGAATGAATTATTTGCATAGCTGTAATCCAATGATTGTCCATCGTGATCTAAAGTCCCCAAACCTTCTAGTTGACAAAAATTGGGTTGTCAAGGTAAGTTATTCTCTCCACAAGATCTATTCTTTCTTACAAATTGGACGACATGATATATTATGTAACAGCTATTTGTGTGCATAACAATAATGGCTATTACAATTATCAGGTGTGTGATTTTGGGCTGTCTAGAATGAAACACAGCACATACTTATCTTCAAAGTCAACCGCAGGCACGGTAAGCTGGTAGAAGGAAGTTACCATCTCCCCTTTCGTAATCATGTATCTTTACAGTTATCATAATTGCCTGTTCGTTAATGTTATTATGTGTTGGTCTTATATAGGCCGAATGGATGGCGCCAGAGGTGCTTAGAAACGAACCTGCTGATGAGAAGTATGGTGTTCAATTTTCTGTCTTTGTTTCGCTTTTCTCATCCAAATCCTTATCTGTTCCCTTTTAAAGAAGTATGCATGTTGTGCCTGAAACAGGTGCGATGTTTACAGCTACGGAGTGATTCTTTGGGAACTCTTTACGTTACAGGAACCGTGGGGAAAAATGAACCCGATGCAAGTTGTTGGAGCGGTTGGGTTTCAGCATCGACGTCTTGACATTCCGGACTTCGTCGATCCAGCAATTGCAGACTTAATCAGTAAATGCTGGCAGACGTGAGTATCATTTTTCACTTGTTCTCAACAATAATTTGAATTAGTGGTGATTAAACAACATCATCTTACTAGACCATGTCTCAATACTGTCTGTTGACTCCTTTACAGCTTATGGTACCTATGGTAACCTTGAAAATGGGGTTTCTAATGATTTGGCTGATACATCTAGTGGTTTTGTGTGTGTGTGTTTATCAGGGATTCAAAGTTAAGGCCAAGTTTCAAAGAGATAATGGCTACTCTAAAACGGCTACAGAAACCTATAACAGGTTCCAACATCCCAAGACCAGTCCCCACTTCATTAGCAACTGAACAGGAACAAAAGGATTGATTAATGACAGAAGAAGAAGAAGAAAAAAGACCAAAGTGGCAAACATATTTTTAATGGATTTGATCTGTTTGAATGAAAGAACTGCTACAGATATTCCTTTTCTACAACTTTTGGCTCAGCTTCAGTGTTTTAAAGGCAATTCATGGAAGATGAAGGTTGAAGAAATGTAAAGGAGTATGCTCTTGTGTTGTTGTGTGTTGCTTGCCAGTGATGTTCATGTGTAATTTCCTCTGTTTAGTTTTACAAAATTGAAAATGTACAAAGAGAGTAAAAAAAATCTGTTTTTGGCAATTATAAATCATTGACAAACTCGTTGATCAAAAAATATTCAAAAAAAATTATTTGTGGTCTTTTTTTTCTTTTTCTTTTTTTTTCCTAAAGTGTCCCTCAATTGTCACACGAACAAGATAAGGTTGCTGTTACCTCAATATTCAGAGTCTGTATCAGAAAAAAATTGTTCAAAAATGGCGAGTCTCTTCACTGCGACTGCTACTTCTCACCACCGTTTCCTCTCTTCTTCGCAACATCAAAAGCAGAACCTCCCACTGCAGCCGGTAAGCGTCGCTTTAACGGAGCATCCTGAATCTGCAGCTGTTACATTGCAGCAGGAGATGACGGATTGGATAGCTTCTCCAGTGACACGACGGTTCGGAATCGGTGCCGGATTTGCTTGTGCTGGGTTTCAAGCTTTCAGTGTTGTCTCCGACCAGATGAAAAATTCACAAGTTGGAATGTTCCAGGAAGACGATAACACAAGGTTGCTCTTGCTCTTGCTCTTGCTCATCAATAATACGAATTTTGTTTAAATATTTTACTCGTTTTAAGTCAATGTTAGCAATTAGGAACATGATGTGGGGAGTTGTGTTATACAATGGTAGTGCAAGTAAATATACAGAGAAAGAATTAGGACTTGAGCTCATAGTTTATATGTCTGAATTTGACAGAGATTTAGGAAAGCAAGAAGAGATCGTCTCCTTACCAAACGGCATAAGGTACATTTCCATTATAAAATGTTGTGATTTTGTCTCTTCAATTGAAAAGTTTTGGGGTTTCCATTGTCGAGATTGACATAACAAAATCTCTGTATAGATTGCTTTGCTACATTGTTGCATTCTTCATGACCTTGACTTGAAGAGACGAAACTTAGATAAATAATGGGATTTTTATATATTTTCACGGTGGAATGTTGGTTTGTAGTGGTTCTGAATCTATATATCTGCAGTTATTGAGCTTGAAAAATCTTTTATATGCACTAACATTTATATCACAAACTCAATTTTCTGGAAGACTTAAATCTGGCTCTCACTTTTATCACTGGTCTTATGGAATCAAAATGGTCCAGGTATCATGATCTAAAAGTTGGAAGCGGAGCTACTCCAGGCTCAGGACACTTAGTAGTCTTTGATGTAAAAGGACAAGTACATGGAACCGAACAAGTGTTTGTCGACACATTTGGAAGCAAAGACAACAAATCATTCTCAATGGTAATAAACTCAAGACCATACAGTAAGGGGTTATGTGAAGGCATAGAGTATGTTCTGAGGTCAATGAAGGCTGGAGGTAAACGTAGAATGATAATTCCACCATCCTTAGGATTTGGAGACAAAATGGTCGACTTTGTATCGGGTTTGCAGGTTCCTCCCTCTGCAACACTTGAATATATCATCGAGGTTGATACAGTTTATTGTTTCCAGACTATCGTATAAGAGAGATTATGAAAGCAAAGAATGTATAAATGAAAAGTCTCACACTTTCTTGTGAACATGTATTCTTTCCGTGTGGTATATCTATTCTTCTATTGAGACTTTTCTCGTATGGAAAGTAAACGGCACGGTGTTTGGTTCGTAGCCACATAAATTTATGGAGTTTAGCCATACACCAATGAGATTGACGACTTCTTTTATTTTTATTTTTTCCAATTGTCGTTAATGGAAACAATATAAAAGATAACGAATCGTTTTTCTTTTATCGAAGGCATCAATCTTTGGAAGTTTTCTCTGTTTTTTATTTTCCGTCCGATAGAATGGGAACAGTTCTCGATTCGCATTTCCTGGCTCTCACTGCTATTGTCACTGTAAGTTCTCTGCTCGTTTTAATCTAATTTCCTATGTTCATTGTCGTGTTAGTTTCTCGGGAAAAATCTAAATTCCGTTTTTTTTGTTCTTCTGTTTGTCATCTTTTGCAGGTGGTTTACCAGTTTATCTTCTTCGTAATCACTGCTCTTTTTAAATTTGATCAAGTGACTGACTTTGCTGGTACAACCAAATTTGAGTCCTTTGTTCCCAATTGCTTAGTCTGCTAATCTAAGCGTTATACTAATTCTGATTGTGTGTATGTTCAGGAAGCACAAACTTCGTCATACTTGCTGTATTGACACTTGTGCTTAAAGCCACTTGGCATTTTCGTCAGGTAACTCTCAGCTCTTCTCTTCGTTGTATCAGTTATATTTCTCTTTGTCTTATTTACTGAGATTGTATTCTCCTCACAGATAGTCTTGAGTTTGCTAGTTGTGGTATGGGGTCTTCGCTTGGGGATATTCCTTCTAATGAGGTATGTATCTACCAATGACCGCAAAATTTCTTTCTGATCGTTATAACATGGCTCTCTTATCCATTTTAGGATCTTGCAATGGGGTGAAGATCGACGCTTTGATGATCAGCGTGGAAACTTAGTGAGACTATCAATTTTCTGGACTCTTCAGGTATAAGTTTTTGTAATACCATTATGTATCTTCTTGATCCTATTTGGAATGTCATGCTCAGAACAAAGTTGTTATCTTCCATGGTAGGCTGTGTGGGTTTGGACAGTTAGCTTACCTGTAACCGTTGTTAATGCAAGTGATGGTGGAGGATCTCTAAAACCTGCAGATGTTATCGGTTGGACAATGTGGGTTTTGGGTTTCTTGATTGAAGCTGCAGCTGATCAACAGAAACTCTCTTTCAAAAACTCTCCAGAAAACAGAGGAAAATGGTGTGATGTTGGAGTTTGGAAGTATTCAAGACATCCAAACTACTTTGGTGAGGTTAGTGTTTTGATTTGTAAAGACTTCTCCTTCGTCTCTGGCTTATATTGTGGTGATCAGTATCTCTATATGTCGTTAGATGCTACTGTGGTGGGGAATCTTTGTGGCTGCATCACCTGTGCTTGAAGGTGCAGAGTATCTTGTAATATTCGGACCACTCTTTCTCACTCTTTTACTTCTATTCGTCAGTGGCATACCATTACTTGAGGTTCTTTCTCCTTCTATCTCTCCCTCTGTATATACTTAGACAATTTCAGACTCACTTATGGCTGCTTTGAATATATATATATATATATATATATATATATATATATATAAACAGGCATCAGCTGACAAAAAACATGGCCAGTCTGGAGCTTATAGATTCTACAAGAAAACAACAAGGTTCAACTATATGAACTTGCTTTAGATACCGTTTTATAAACCTTGAAGAAGTGTTATATGTATAACTAATTTGTTTCCATCTTTGATGGATCTTTTAGTCCTCTGATACTGTTACCCAGAGGAGTGTACGGGAACTTACCAGGATGGTGCAAGACAGTCTTTCTCTTTGAATTCCCATTTTACAACCGAAATCTCCCTCAAGACGTCGCCGTCTCCTAACTGCGTACCAAATTCGTAAGAATTGGATAAGGCTTCACTTATGTGTAAATTAAGCATCCAAGCAAACAATTGACAGAACCAGATCGTTGTTGTGATTGCTTCATTTTATTCTTGTATTTTCGTATTTAGTTAAATAAGTTTTTAAAAATTTATGTATCCAGTCAAGTCAAAATTTCATGAATACATGCAAATAATAACATCATTAAAGTATTCCAGAAGAATATAACACAAAAAAATTACATTAGTTATTTACTTGAAACAACAGTTGGAAGAAGAGCTTAATGGTTGAGACGCAGTGACTTCATGGATATTCACAATCTCTTTACCAACAGGAAGAACCGTACCATTACCGTTAACGTGATCCGTCGCAACGCCGTTGGATTTATTATCCGAAGCGATCCTTTGGGTCACAACCTCGTGTATCCGTCTGATCATCACTAGAAACGCTTCTTCAACGTTGACGTTCTCTAAAGCTGAAGTCTCTAAGAAGTAGAGACCTTCTGATTCAGCTAGAGTCTTACCTTCATCCTCTTCGACTTCTCTAGATTGTCGAAGATCGGATTTGTTGCCAACTAGGACAACAACAGTGTCTGGATTGGCAAAGCCTCTGAGCTCAAATAGCCATTTTGTAATGTTGATGAAAGTTGTTCTTCTTGTAATGTCGTAAATCAGTAAAGCTCCTAATGCTCCACGGTAGTACGAACTTGTTATTGCTCTAAATCTTTACTCATAATAAAAACAAAAAACATTATAATGATTAGAGATTGAATATACGGCTTTCTTGTAGTATTAATATTATTATCATATACTAATAAACAACCAGAGATTTTTGTTAAAAGGTTTTGTATTGTATAACTATGAAATTACGATTTCGACAAGTGGTTGAATGTTTATTTATGCTTATTCACTTACAAGAACTTGTGTAACTCCATATGGTATTGTTAAGAGTTTCGAAGTTTAGAATATAGATCGGACTATATCGACAAAAAAAACATAAATATCATAGCAAACGAAAGATCAAAAGAAGGATACAAAAGAAGGAACAAAGTAGAGAAGTCACGAGGTTAGGTCCGTGAGTTTGATTGTTTGATTGATTGCTCAAAAAGGTTTCATTTTGCATAAGCAAAAATATGATAGAGATTGAGTATAGTGCGTTTGCGTTTCAAACGTATCAAACGCAAAGAACACAACTAACATAAGCTTTCAAGTACCTTTCTTGTCCGGCCGTGTCCCAAATCTGAGCCTTGATGATTTTATCTCCGACATGAACATTCCGGTAAGCAAATTCAACTCCGATGGTTGGTTTAGAGTCAAGCCTGAACTCATCTTTGGAAAATCTCGACAAGATGTTTGACTTTCCGACGGCTGAGTCTCCGATCAGTACCGCCTTGAAGAGATAGTCGCACTCTTCCTCGTACGAATCTTCAGCCATTATGTGAAGAATATATTCTCAAAATTCCTCTATTTATTAAAAGTTTGATTTGGGATATTATATGTTACGAAGAAAAAAGAGAAAGGTGGAAGAAGTGAGATGAAAAAGAAGAAAAGAAAACGATAGTTCCTCCACTGAATTTGGCTTTTGGTTGAATATAGGATTTTAATTAATTCTCTTTCTTTTTATAGTCAAATCAATATATGATTATTTGAGAATAGTATATAGTCATATCATTATATTTTTATAGCATAGTTTATTTCTTACATATTTCTCGTAAAATAAGGCAGATTATGTGGATGGTTAAATGTCCTAAGTCTCTAATTTTTCCTTTTAGAATTAGACTTTATCTAGTAGTGTAAAATTGATTATTTTAATTTATGATTAAGCTATTTATTGGAAAAAACAAAACAAAAAATAAGGAAAAAGAAAACTTGGGTGGGTTGTAATAATTCTAGTGAATAAAGGATCTTAGATTTCTTTTAAATGAGAACTTTCAAATACATATTTAAATTATTAATATGTTGATTAGGTTTTAAGATAAATAAAGAGACTGTTCAAAATCATATCATAAACGCAAGTTGTTGGCATGTGAAATCATGGATTATACAACATAATGATAAAGTTGTCTTCCTTTTATGATTGTTTTTTGTTACCAAAAAAAAGTGGTCATGTCATCGTTATTACATCCCCTAGTTTTAGTCTCTTTTTTGGGGGTTGAAATTTGTAATATACGAATATTGTTGTAGTAATAAGAAGATATAAGATTAGATAGATATCATGATGCTTCAATAATCAATCATACCTACTCATAATTCGTTTTCTATTGACATATTATACCCAAGTTCACACGCTTCTAAAGTTGATTTTCTTTTAGACCAATTGTTTTTTACGAAAATTATTGTTTTTTTTGAAATGTGACATTTTAAGTATTTAATAGACCCAACTTATATAAACACCAAGTCTCAGGTTATAACTAACTTAGACTATGTTTGTGAGATAGATGTTGAGTCAGCTTTACGTTAGTTTATTCATTTTGACTTTATCATTACATATATATGAAAATTAAACGTTAGTGTTTTTGTGTAATGAATGATTAAGATAAAATACAAACCACATTAACTCAAGGCCTATAGGCTCTCTTCTCTCTTTGGCACCTACCACATATTTAGTTGACAACCAAAACTGGGCCCTTAAAAGGCCCTTATGTATCGAAACGTTACCAGTTGAGTTTTGTCCAAAATTTTTATTAAACAAAAACGAGTTAGATTCCATTTTTTCAGGCCACACAAAAAGAATCATACACCAAATAGTCAACCTAAAAAAAGGGTACTATGTAACTCTTGTTTCGTCGTTTAAAAACTGTTTGAACAGGTCTTCCAAACAAATAAAACATGTCCAACGCAGGTATTTAATGAGTTTTTTAAAATTATATAGTAATATATATAATAAAAAATGGGTATGCAAGATGTAGAAACGATTTTTAATGAGTCTGTAGAATTGTTAAGAGACTCATATGTGTCATATTCTCATTGGATGGATGTTATGGAAAAAAAATTAGAATGCGTGAAAGGCTTTTGATATCATTTGCGATTTTTCAGCTTCTTCTCTTTTCTCCTCTCACCCGAAGGCGATTTTTTTGGCGATTCTCAGTCGGTGGTGAGAGGAGCCAAACGTGCTTCTAGGTGGCCTCGTATCACCATCGGGACTTCCAAGGAACCAAAATACATCGTCTGTTTCAGGGGAGACTAACCGCTTCAAGACATCCATTGGGAGAGAAGAGCTTCTCGACAAAATCGGTGGGTCTCTAGGGCAAAGACGAAGAGGTGTCTTCGATTCACCACAAAGAGGTTTGTTTCCGACTAATTTGTAGTAGTAAACATAGGTCGATTTTGAGATTAGAGTTTGCGAATGCAAAATTAGGGTTTCCGATTTAGGGATTTTTTGATTTATTGCGCCTTTGTGTTCTGATATATCCTTTGTGTTCTGATTTATTGCGCCTTTGTGCTTGCTCTGAATTATTGCATGATAACTGAATACACCAGTGCTTTAGGCCTCAACTATGATCTGTTTTCACACTTTGTATTACTGATTGCTTGTTTTTACTTGTATTTTGTAAGCAACTTTGGTGAAGTTATACATGTTGAACTTGCAATAGATCGAGCTGTAAGTTGTTAGTCCGTTACTATATGTCGTCTTTTGTCATTACTTGTTAAGAAATCTGCCAATTATTACTCTTAATATCAACATGTTAATCTTCCAAAAGGACATGCTTATGTTGAGTTCAAGACAAGGCTTGCGGCAAATGCAGCAACTAGTTCTCTTAATTATTACCACGACCCAGACAGTTTAGTTCACCGTAGACTAGTAAGAATTCAAATTAAGCTTTTGACCGATCACCTTCAAGTTCCAGTGGAGATGCTCAGGTAAAAGGCTCAGTGTTTATCTAATCATTTTTGGTCGATAATTATATATTCTAACTCTTTTTGTTATCTTCTTTTTGCATATTCAGAGCCGCAAAGATCGGATTGTGTTCAAATTATTCGGAAAGGAGCCGAATGATTTTCCACTTGCGTTACGACGACATGTACATAGTCTCTGCACTTAATTGCATCACTGTGTTATTTAGAAAGTGACATGAATGCGTCAATATTCGATTTTCCAGATTCTTAACTGGTTAACCCACACTCTAACTTACATGTAGAGCTACAGTAAGCCTGGTTGTGTTGTCTTGACTATTTATCTTCGTCAAGATGAAGCTTCTTGGGAAGAAGTAAGAAACTCTTTTTCCCCTATTTCTGTAGTCTTCCCAAATTATCATGTGTCATGAAATCGTGGTCCTGTTTCTTTTTTCTTGCAGCTTTGTTGTGAACTGAGTTTCAGCTTGAGAAAGCTTGTTGATCTCCTAGAAGAATCTGTGGCAGTCCTATTCAAAGAGGGTCTCCTCTTTTAAGGCGAAGGTGACAGTTACAGTTTTGTAGGCTATAAAACTTAGTACATCAGTCAGTTATTATGTTCTAAATTGGGCGTGTTTTCAGGTCACCAGGTCACCTGCAAGGAGACTTCGCAGTCCTCTGAGGAGATCTCCAATCCGCAGGTGTAGCAGATCCCCAATCCGTAGACCTGGTCGATCTCGTTCAAGGTCCATCTCACCCCGCAAGTATATATTTAATCAAAATTTGCAAGGGTCATCTTTGACATCTCTTCATCTTTCTTTTAGGGAGGTTATGTTGAGTTCTTGCTAATACATTAACATAACACGAATTGATATCGTAACTCACATGAAGCAACAATATGGAGTATATTTTAGTCCAAGTTTTTCCTTATCCCGATAGACTTTTACCACCATAGGAATAATGCTTGTTCGGTTGTTCCCAATAGTAGTTTTGCATGCTAAGACTATTATATGATATGCAATCAAACAACTTAAACTTGTTGTAGAAATAGTCATGTTTCTTAAAATCAGTAAAATACTTTGAATCGAGTGTTTAAGTGCATGTCTATTCTCTCGATTTTTTTCTCTAAGAAAACTCATGGAAATTTGAATATTGGTGCTCGTGTTTCTCCAAATTTTAAAGTATACATATAGATTGAACCTTGTCAACGTAACTGTGAGTGTGTTTAGATGTCTACTTAGAAGAAAAGGGCCAAAGGAATTATTTGCAGTATATTAGCAAGGGTCATTTTAGCTAGACCAAATTTGATGCCTTATTGAGTTATTGGTTTTGACTTTCTATTTGTGCTAATTATTATACTTACTGGTTCCTAGGAAGATTTCAAGGAGCCGCAGTCCTAGAAGGTAAATACATTCTTTGTCGTGGCACTAACAGCAGCAGCAACACTTCACCACCACCCCGCAAAACCTTAGAAAATAAAAGTATATTCTACTCTCTTCATCTTTGTTTCTCGATAACACTTTCTAAATTTCATATTGCTTTCTTAGTCATTAAATCATTGACATGAAAATATTATCTATACAAATATTTGTTGTAGAATATGACTATGACTATATGTCTGTTATGATGTTACCTTGCATTTTAGTCTGCAAGTCAAAATGATTTGAGTTTAGTTAATGTAAGTGGTTAGGAGTTATTTAGTTTTAATGCTTGTCGACATGAAAATTAATAGGTTAATGTATATAAATAGATATAGAGATGATATCAAAATGTGAATTAATGCTTGTCGACATCAAAATTAATATTGTTTAGGTTGTAATTTAATGCTTTTACTTAAGTACATTGAACTTAAGTAAAATACCTTCTTCTTCTATTCTGCCTTCTTATTCTATGTTTTCTTCTTCTATTTTTTGTCTTCTTATTCTCTGTTTTCTTCTTCTATTCGTCTTCATCCTCTCTATTTTCTTCTGAACACCTAAATGGATTCACATAATCCATTTAGCCAGCCCTTTAGCTTTATGACTTTGTTGAGTACTCAACATTCACCCCAAAACCCTCCACCCAATAGGTATGAAAGGGATTCACCAAGTATTCATCTTGGTGAATCAGAGACTCTTTTGTTTAGTAGTCAGTGGTCTGAAACTACTAGTGAAGCTCCACTTGAGGTTGAAGATCGAAGAACGAGGCAGAAGTGGACTCCCATCAAAGATGTAATGCTCATAAGTGGCTCAACACAAGCAAGGATCCCATCATTGGTAATGAGCAAAAGGCTGAGGCGTTCTGGAAATGGATAGCAGCATATTTTGGTTCTAGTCCTAAGCTTGTAGGCATGAAAAAGAGGGAGACAAGTCACTGTAAGCAAAGGTGGAGTAAGATCAATAACATGGTCTGCAAGTTTGTAGGTTATTTTAAGGCTGCCTCATCACAGAAACGTAGTGGACAGAATGAGAATGATGTGAGCAAGTTGGCTCATCACATTTATTTCAATGACTATAAACAGAAGTTCAGTCTTGAGCATGCTTGGAGGGAACTCAAACATGACCAGAAATGGTGTCAAAAAGAAGATAGTGCAGTGTCAAAAAGAAGGAAGACTGAAGCTGGTTCAACACAGTATTCAACTTTTGTTCCATTAAGTTTTGAAGAGGATCAAGTTCGACCATCAGGGGTTAAGGCTTCAAAGGCCAAATGTAAGAGGACAAGGAAGAAGGCAGATCAAAATGGTAGATGAAGGCAGTGCTCTTGTTGAGTTTCAGAGCATGTGGGAAATTAAAAAGAAAGATCTAGAAATTAAAAAGAAGTTGTCTAAGAACAAGTTATTAGACAGTCTACTTGGAAAAACTGAGCCACTTTTCGATATGGAAATGGCTCTCAAGAACAACTTGATCAATGACATGTTAAATTCAGTTTAAGTATTTGGCCATTTTTGTTGTCTATTCTATGTTTAAGTGTTTAAGTGACTAAGTGTTTAAGTGGCTAAGTGTTTAAGTGTTTAAGTGTCTAGTCTATGTAATTCAATCAATTATGCGTTTCAGTTGACGTGTAAGTGTTTTTAGTTTCTGGATTCGATTAATGATGTTTTGTAATGTGAGTACTGATGTTTAATAATGATGTTTTGTAATGTTAGTAATGATGTTTTGTAATGATGTTCACTAATGTTAGTAATGATGTTTTGTAATGATGTTTTGAATTTAAGTAATGTTGTTTTGTGATGTGAATTGAACAGATTGTCTAATCCTGCTTACTATGGGCTAGAAGGTACTCAAGATGAAACAATATCTTTCTATCTCTCAAGGTAATTATTAAAACCATTAACAAAAAGAAGAATTCTCTTATACAGCCAATGAAACATTGGTGTAAGTGGTTGGCTTTTCTTGTAGATTGGTACAAAACACATTTGATGATCTTGAAGATAGTGGATGCCTCAAAGTAACTGAAAATAGTGTGGAGCCTATGATGCTGGGTACCATAGCGTCACATTATTACATTGGCTATATGACTGTGTCTATGTTTGGCTCTAATATAGGTCCAGACACATCGCAGACACGTCGCTTGAAGTAAGAATCTGAACCATTGAACTCTAGTGTGTATCAACACACGAGATAATGATCATGTTTTATTTTTCTTTGTCTTTTAACTACTGCCCTTTAGATTTGAGTAATGATGTTTTATAATTAGATTTGAGATAATTGTATTTGGGTAATGATGTTTTATAATTAGATTTTTTTTAAGAACCTCTAGTAGAATACTATCATTGGACAAAAAAAAATATTAGGGTTCTTAGGGGTGGAGATGCTAGGTCGTAGACTAGTTCCATACAACACACTTGTGAGCTTATGTCTTTTTTTTTCTTCTTTTTTACAACAATTAGATCCATATTTTAGAGTCTATTTTTTAAACTACACATTAGCAATACAATTTATAATAATCAAAAACAATATTGTAAGAACATAACCATTTCCATTAGCTATATAATCCTGTCTTTCGTAAAGAAACAACTTTAAAATAGGGCATCGAATGTAATACATTGAAGTAATGATAATTGCAAAGCACACGTTGATATGGAAAAATGAGAACCCTAAGCAGATCAATTGGTTTTGTGGAGCTCAGGTGAAGACATCATCTTCTTAAATTCCTCAAAATTCACATTCCCATCGCCATCAGAATCCACACGTCCGATCATTTTCACACAATCTTCAAGGGAACAAGACATACCTAAACGAGTAAGAACCTTATGGATC
Source organism: Lepidium sativum (assembly GCA_023374145.1). NCBI lineage: Eukaryota > Viridiplantae > Streptophyta > Magnoliopsida > Brassicales > Brassicaceae > Lepidium > Lepidium sativum. The sequence continues at coordinate 19,671 of JAKUCM010003571.1, forward strand.
TCAGCATATGAGATCAAACCATTTTTATTCTGATCGTAAAGATCAAAGGCCTCACGGATCTCTGTGGCTGAGGAAGACTGTTGGCAGATGGTTGCAAACTCTTCTAGGTTAATGAAACCGTCACGATCGATATCGATGTCGTCCAATAAGGTGTTGAGCTCTGTCTCTGTGTACGTTGTTCCCATCGACTCGAAAACTTTTCCGAGCTCTGAAACAGAGATTTTGCCGTCCCCGTTGGCATCGAATTTGTCGAAGACCTTCTTGAGTTCTGCATCCGTAGACGATGACATTTTTGGTTTTGTAAAATTATGGATTCTGAAGTTTTTTTATAGAGGTTCGAGACAATCGCTTTCGGTCGATGCTTTTTTGCTTGTTTGTTTTCTACGATGCTCGATGCCTTTTCTATGGCTACCCTTCATGGCTGACTATAATTACTTATTTCTATTTTTAATACCCAAGGAAGTATTATTCCACATATTTTTCTTCTAGAACCTAGTGTCTTGAGTTTTAATTATTTTTAACCAACTACTGTTGTAATATTGTAGCATCACAGTAGTTAAATATTTGTATGTTTCGAACCACCGACTGTTTTTTTTTATAATTCGAGTAAGCATATTATGTACAAACTTCGATAATTTGTAGGTTTTATTTTGGTTTTGTATAAACAGTTATTTAACGTCCCTATATACATAGGAATAAGCATAAAATGTACAAATGTGTTACTAAAAATATAAATATCAACAAAATGTATTAGAAGGGATTATGGGAATGTTGTGGGAGACTAAGATATACTTTTTGGAAGCTACTGTAGCCGATGATGAGGAAAAAGCAAGATAGTAGCAACATGATCAGCCATAAAATTAAATTTCTTATTTTTGCTGATCGCTAATCGTATCAATCTCACATCTCCGTAAGTAGCAATTCCGAGTAACGACATTAATCCAATTATTATATACCCAACCGGCATTACCAACTTGAATACATCACCCCAGAAATTTGAACCCATCTTCTTCGTCCTTTTTTTCTTTGTTCTTTCTTAAGATATACTGATTTATTTTTGTCTTTTTCGATGGGAATGATGTTTTAAATTCAAATAAATTGAGAGAGATTAGTGCATAGTGAATTGTTTAATTACTTTCAGAAATTATTGTGTGCTTCCCGACGTTAATTAAGTCAAAACGATACGGTGATAATTCATTTTATTTTTACCTAACAGTTGGATCGATAAAACTCAATAAAAAATCTCTGATAATATTACGTAAAATAAACACAACTCTATATAATCAAATTCGAGTGAATAATGTAACCATGGTGGCACTCACAAAGGCACTTCACCATGATAATTCAATTATATTAGTTATTATTATATTGAATTTCAACTTTGAGTCCTAATTAATTTCTTATTTATGTCTAGGACGAACATTGCTAATATTAGATCAATGGCATAAAGTATTATTATCACCGAAAATCAAACTAAATTCACAACATTGTCAAATTATGCCATTAAGCCCCTAGCATACCATATAAATATTATTTTATCATGAATTTTATTACATGTCCAACCTCGTTTTCTATGGAGATTTCAATAGTCCTGAGATTCTATTTAAATGGTATAGAAGCATGAGCTTATTATACTTATTAGTTCCATTATAAATTAAACCAAGAAGCTCGTATGCTAAATAATCAATTCATACATCAAAAGTAAGACATTAAAATCAATGGCCGTGGTGAGGGCAAAAAGTGACGACATAGTTAGCTTTAGAACACGTAGCGATGCTAGTAGGGTCATCGTAAGCATAAGAGTAAGCCTTAGGACAAGCGACCTTGAAGATCTTAGAGTAAGCCGTAGGCTTGCATGTCTGTGGGTTACCGAACAAGCCGGTACAACAATAACGTGGTGAGTTAAAGGCTGAGCAAGCACTCTTACAGGCTACAACCCATTTCCCGTCACGTGAACGGACTTGTAGACCAACCGGACACATCTTGTTCAGGTCCCTCACGCAACCAGCGTACGTACACTTTCCCGTACCCTTCACTGGCATTATCGACATTCCCATGTTGTATCTGTCATTTTCATTGATTTATAAGAAAATTACTATACAAGAATAAACAAACTATTTAATCATATATATTTAAAGATTTTGTGCAAAAAAACCATACATGTTAGGCAAATTAAATTTCTATAAAAATTGTAATTTAAATCACTGAAAAAAAATACACAATAACTTTTAGGCTAAATTTGGAAGACTTTTAACAATTATATACATTATATTTAAAAGAAAAATAATAGTGGATTTAGATTATTTATATACATTATATACATGATACATTATTTATATACATTATATACACTATACATTATACTTTATATGTAATAAGGAAAGATCAAACCTATAATATTATAATCATTATAATTATTAGTTAAATCTTTTAATGACCCGATTGGAAAAAACTCTCCAAATGTGCTGAATATTTTTTGGAAAAAACCTATATTTAACTATAATATTGGTGAACGCAAGTATTGAGTTATGTTTAATATAAACTGAACCAACCCCCAAACTAAACAAATTTATGTTTTTTTGTGGTTTAAATGAGACATACCCATCAACAAGGCTGACGTCATAGAAATCTTGGTCATGACCAAGGGTGATCTCGGCGAGAGTAGCCGGAGGAACACCGCCGGCTCCATTACAGAGGAGGGAACCACCGCAGTCTCCAGTGGCGCAGCGACCACGGCCGGATCTATCGAAGGAGCAGCCGTGGCGTCCCCAGAAGCGACCGGACCAGAGTGGTGGAAGTTGGAGAGTGTAAGCTCTGTTTGGCGACAGTTTAAATCCTCCACCGGCTAGTAGTGGCTGACCGGAGCTAGCTTGGATACCAGGCCAAACTGTGTATGAGCACTTGTTGTAGAATATAACCGTTGAAGCTTATTTATCACAAAAAAAAAAGTAATGTTAAACAGTGAATGTCATTAGTTTCGTTTGATATGATTAATATCTAAATCAAAGATATAAATAGAGTAAGTGGAAGAATACCTGAAGCGTGAGAGAGAAGAAGAATGAGAGCGAAGAAGAAGATGAATGTTGAAGAAGCCATTGATGGTTGCTTCTTCTGATTACACAACTCGATTGAGTAATGAAACAGCTTCACTTTTCTCACTGCTCTTGGAGATCTTCTCTCTTTATAGAGATAGTCCTTGGGATTTATTAAATTATATTTCAAGAAAATGTCAAGTTGACAGTAAATATAATATTTATCGTGTTCAAAACTTCAAATAGTTAAAACAATTTTACACAGTTAAATGTTCAAAATTATATTAGTTTAAATTTAATTTGTAATCTGATTTTGATGGTATCGTATAATTTACCAAGTATATTTAAATATTGGCGTTGCTAAACTAAATTTCTCGAAAAGGGGACTGGTTCAAAACTAAAATTCACGTGAGGTTTTGGATTAATGTGACAGGCAAAGGAATCTTATCTTAGCTATTTGAAGCAGTGAGATTTAAATCTAGAGCTTTCGTTTAGCTAGAGAACAAAAAAGAGTTAAACAAATAAATAAAACTCAATACTTATTTTAATTTCAGTAGTATATCACAATCGACATAAAAAGATGCTCCGGGAATACGGTGTTTGAAGGCCACTCTGAATAACATAGGAATATGGGTCAAATCGAAGACAAAATTGACAATGGCTTTAATAAATTTGTCGAGAATTCATGTTCTAAATGTCATAACAAAGGTATGCACGTGATCGTAGAAAAAAAAAACAAGATAAATAATTTTAATTTGTTGATAGTGATGTCCTTTTTCTTTTCTCCCACAATTATTTTTATTATTATTCCAGGATAAATATTCCAAAAGAAGAAGAGAAAACATATAAGACCCACTCTAAGACCACCTCCATCGGAGGTGTGTCTCTTAGAATTAAAATATTAATACTTTTTCTTTTAAATTAATTTTTATTTAATTTTTTTACTTTTAAAATATAATGTTCAATATAAAATGGACACATGACAAGAAACGATTTTAAAAGCTCTGTTTTAAAAGACGTTTTTCCATTCTCTCTCTTATTTTTTGTTATTTTTCTAATATTTTTGATTTAAATATTCTTAAGAACTTCTTCTTTTCTGACCAATGGAGATGCTCTAATAGGGTTTCTTATTAGGGGTTCTTAGCTATTAATTAAATTTTTTAAAAGAAATAATGGCTTAATAATGTTGAAGACCCATCACTTCTAGTTTTTTTTTCCAGAAATTCTCCCTGTCCATTAGATTTTTTGTTGTCTTTAGATCAGCTATGGCTATGATTGAAGATACAGAGAAGAGGAAACTTAGATTATGGTTTGTTTATGTAAAAGTGTTTCTCAATTGCCTAAACGATGTATTAGGGGGAATGACTGAGGAGAAAAAGGTTATAAGAAGGAAGGTTTTGGCCAAATGGTTGAAGGAAAAGATTTTAAGATTAGGTCCTACATTTATTAAAATTGGACAACAATTTTCTACTATAGTGGATATTCTTCCACAAGAGTATGTTGATCAATTGTCTGAACTTCAGGTTTGGTTTCTAGTTCCTTCTTGGAGTGAATATTTGAATGTACTTGTGACATTTGAGGCTCTCTTTTGTTGCACTTGTAAGTTTTACCTTATGCTTTGTAGGATCAAGTTCCTCCTTTTTCTTCGGCTACAGCTTTACAGATTGTTGAAGAGGAGCTTGGAACATTGGTTGATGAGATTTTCGACCGTTTTGATTATGAACCTATAGCTGCAGCTAGTCTTGGTAATGTCTTTGTGATAATCTTCTCAGAAAATTGCAAGAAAATGGTAACAATAATAGTAATGATTTTTGTTGTTGATAAAAACAGGCCAGGTTCACCGTGCAAAACTTAATGGTCAAGAGGTTGTCATTATAAGACAGAGACCTAGTCTGAAAGATCTCTTTGATATTGATCTAAAAAATTTGAGGGTTAGTGTGTCTCTATTACTGTCAATATTGAGCTATTCCATATTATGTTTTTATCTGCTTCCATGCTGTTTTGAAATTGTTGCATGATATTTTGCTGAATTATTGGCTTTGCTATGCTTTTATTAAGTGATTGTTGAGTATCTCCAAAAGGTGGACCCAAAATCAGATGGTGCAAAGAGAGACTGGGTTGCAATATATGATGAATGTGCCAGTGTATTGTATCAGGTACAGTGATGTCGTTTAATGTTTCATCACTTCAAGATGTTTGGACCATATTTTTCGAGAGAGAAAGGAAAAGAATTCTGATTCGGAGTTTGTTTGTTGTTGATTGACGTTTGCGTAGAAGCTCTGTCCAATCTTCCTTTCTTTACTTCTTATTGACGCAAGAACGATCCTTTTATCTGATGTATCTACGTTTGTTTCTATGTATCTCAGCTCAAGGTAAGAAAATCCACTCTTCTAATTTGAAGTTGTAATTTTTTTTTGTAAAATCTTTAAGAACTTTGTGTGGGTTTCTACCATTGGAACCCCATAAAACTTAAGAACCTCATTAGAGGTTTTTAAGTCATTATTTGTATTATAAATAAGCTAAAAACCTCATTAGAGGTTCTTAGCATTAGAGATGCTCTAAGATACTAAAACCAAATCTAGTTTAGAAATGAAGATAGAAACTAAACCGGAAAAGCTCTTACATTTTTTTTCGGGCACTCCTTCCAAGAAAAAGTATTATCCAACACTCAATTCCATTTATGGCAAGGAAAGCTTTCAAACATTAACCCTAATGAAGCAAACATAGGAAAAACACCCAAATAAGGTAAAGTTCTTCATCCTTGAATCCCAGATGAAGCTGCTTCACTAATCTTGTGGTGGTTTTAACTTTCCAATGGTTGGGTTACATCCTTCTACACTGGCTAATGTTATCTCTGGCACCAAGGAACCATTGGAGAACCTTCCTTGAGGTGTTCCTTGGTCATAGATACCCATTAGTAGACAAACAGCTAAATCGAACTCCTCTAGTCAGTGTTGTTTAGATCTCTCTCACATTGTGTGTTGAAAACAATCAGGGAAGTATCCCCAGAACAGTGACCAAAATGTCATCACACCGAAAAACTACCGACAAAGAGAAGCTTCAACACCTTAATCAACCAAGAAGATCTGGTTTAATCCGAGTACTTGTACCATATAACTTCAGTCTCTCAAAGAACCACTCTCTAACCCTGGTGGAACGTCTCACAAACCCTAATCCTCAACGGACCTGGTCTCTCAGTCCATTCCTCTCTGAACACTGGAATCTTGCAAAACGCCCTCTAGGATCAGACTTAGGCCAAAGGCTTTTTCAGTTTCAATTTGAAAATGAGGTGGATCTAAAAAATGTGTTGGAAAACATACCCTTTCACTTCGCAAGATGGATGGTCATATTACAGAAATGGAAACCCACAATCTCCAATATCTTTCCTTCTGAAATACCCTTCTGGATAAGAGTGCAGGGAATCCCCATCCATCTATGACTGAAAGCATATTACAAAGCATTGGAGAAGACATTGGAGTTGCGGAGAAAATAGAGATAACTACATTGGTAGCCAAAATGAGAGTACATATAAATGGTTTACAACCATTAATCACTGAGACCACAATTATCTTCCCAAGTGTTGATGAGATAAAGGCTACCTTGGTGTATGAAAAGTTGAAGAAACACTGCTTCGCTTGTAAAGTCTTTGCCATGAACAAAAAGATTGCCCCACTAAAAATTCTGTCGAAAGAACAAGATCTTCGGTTGACCAAGTCTTCCCTAGAAGAAACTACTGCCCAACTAGATCCAAGAGGCCGGCAAAATATGAGCCCTCTAATAACGCCAGAAAATTGCCCAGGTATCATCGGCCGGAGGATAATGAGAATTTTGATTCCTCAGGCAAGGGAGTTTGGAGACCGAACAGACTCCACTGAGACAGCTTCAAACGATATACTACCTACACAAACAATGAAAACCGTGGGCACAATTATGCAAGATACCAATCTGGAGTAACAAAAAGAGACCCTTACAAAAGCAATAAGACCCAAGAATGGAGAGAAATACACATACTTGATGATAGAGGCAAAGGAACATATCAAAATGATTCAAGGCTGGTGAAGGAAAAATCTCCAACCACTCCACAGGCTCATGAACTGGAACATCGATCTCCAACAGCATCAAACCTATCAAAGAGACTGGACTTTGGAGAACCCAACACAATGATCATTCCACAACAAGTCATCAATGATGCTAGAGAAGAACTCAAGAAGGTTATGGTCTAATATGCAAAAATAGTAGACCTACGAGAAACTGCAGTAAGGAAATAACGATTTAGACAATCCTTACTCTCTGGAGAATTCGAAGAATTAGCTGAGCATCTCACCAGACAGAATTTTGAACGCCAACTAGAAGGCACACTATTAAACTCTCAAGTAATATCATAGTCACCAGATAGAAGCCTAGAAAGAATACCAATGCAAGAAAGACTGGGACCAATGGATCCAGAGATTGTGGCTGCCAAACCTCCTAGGGAAAAAAATTTAAACCTAGACATAAGGAAAACTACGCCAAAACAAAAACAGGGGGACCCGTAAACAAGAAACAAGTACCAAATAGCCTTCAAGTATTGGCAAGGATACAATAAAAAAAGCTAAACATAATCCAAAACCATTACTCTCCGAGAACATCTGTACTAGCAGGAAAAATAAGAAGAGGATTAGAAACTGGAGAAAGCTCACTTATGAGAGCAATGAGGAACAACAACCAAAGTACTAATGAGGAAGGAGCATCGATGGATTTTCATGATCTATCGAACTTGATTCCTTAGCCGTGGTGAGCTGGAACTATCAGGGGCTGGGGAACCCTTTGACGGTTCGTCGAGTTAGAGAGATGCGATACTGCATTAAACATAAATTTCTCTTACTCTCAGAGAAAAGGAACTCTGATAAATAAGTCCTAAAGCTCCTAAAAGATAACAAATCAGTGTTTTGTACCACCTCAACAATGAAGAGGAGGGTTAGCACTATTTTTTAAAGAACATATAGAGGAAAAAATTACCCAAGCTCCGCTAAACCTGATCGTTTTTGAGGTGAAGTATAAATACAAGAGATTCACCTTAGTATTTGTCTATGGCCAACCGGAAAAGACGAAGAGGAAAGAATTCTAGAACAAACTAACAACACTTATCTCAGCTAATGAACGAGCTTATCTACTCATAAAAGACTTTAATGAAATAAGGGGTAATACAGAAAAGTTAGGTGGACCTCCAAGATCTAAAGATTCCTTCTTAGACTTTCGTAATTTCTACGCAATGAATGACCTTTACGACTTGAAACATTCAGGGGATTCATTCTCATGGAGAGGGTATAGATATAATCACCTGATTAGATGCAGATTCGATAGAGCTGCGGCAAACAGGACCTGGTTTAAGTCATTTCCAACAGCTAGGTGTGAATACCTCAACTTCGAAGGATATGATCATCGGCCAATAATCATATACTTCTGAGAGCAATTCCTGAAACGCAAGGGGCTGTTTAGATACGACAGGAAGCTGAACTCAGATTTAGACATTCAAAGCTTGGTTAAAAAATGTTGGGAAGAGTCAGATAAAGCTACCGTAAGTTAGAGAATAAACAATGTCAGAGCAACAATAATCAGATGGAAAAAAGAACAAAGGAAGAATGGCCAAAGAGACATTGGAGAAGCTAGTAAAGCTCTAGACAGAGAGATGACATCTCAGACCCTAAATGAACATCTGATTGAAAAGCTCAAATCTCAATTATGTGCAACTTATAAAGAGGAGGGAAGCTACTGGCGGGAAAGAAGTATACAAACTTGGCTGAAGGAAGGTGAAAAAAACACGAGCTATTTCCACGCCTTTACAAGAGGACGAAGAGCTTTAAACCGATTCACTATGTTGGAGAACCAAGAAGGAAGAGCTGTTTTTGAGGAGGAGGAGATATCAGAAGTGATATCTTCCTACTTTGCAAAGCTGTTTGAGTTAAAATATGGCATTAAACAAGAGATTATTAATCAAGCACTGGATCAGGTCATATCAGAAGAGATGAATGCAGAGCTTACCAAGATGCCTTCACCACTGGAAATAAAGGAAGCAATTTTCTCAATCCACCCGGACAAAGCCCCTGGCGTAGACGGTTTCCCAGCCAGTTTTTTCCAAAAGTTTTGGCAAGAAACCGGACATGCAATCATCAAGGAGACCACATAATTTTTCCAATAAGGCAATATGTCGAGAAAAATGAATCACACGTATGTCAGGTTGATTCCAAAAGTTGATAATGCGAAAAAGGTTGAGGAATATAGGCCAATTGCCTTGTGCAATGTTACCTACAAAATTGTGTCAAAAGTCCTAACCTGTAGATTAAAACCGGTCCTTAAGATGATCATTTCTAAAAATCAGTCTGCCTTCATTCCTGGGAGGGTAATAGCGGACAACATTCTCATCACACACGAGACACTCCATCACCTGAAACAATCAAAAGCAAAAAAAAGATGTCCAGTGGTCATTAAAATCGACATGAGCAAGGCATATGACCGACTAGAGTGGGAATTTATACAAAAGGTACTAGAAAGACTTGGCTTCAACCTAATTTGGATCAAATGGTTCATGAGCTGCATTTGTACAATATCTTATTCTTATCTAGTGAATGGAACAACAAAAGCGTTCGTTAAACCATCAAGAGGGATACGAAAAGGTGACCCTCTATCACCCTATATATTCATTATTTGCAGTGAAGTGCTATCAGGTTTATATAAAAAACAGAAAAAGAGGGCTTACTACCAGGAATTCGAGTTTCCAAACATAGTCCAAGCATTAGTCACTTGTTGTTTGCAGATGATACAGTCTTTTCTGTAACTCTACAACAAAGTGTTGTGAAGCGCTGAAGCAAATCCTGACAGACTACGAATCTGTATCTGGACAGACAATAAACAAAAGTAAATCAGCCATTACTTTCTCATCAAAAACCCCTGAATATGTAAAAAGCAAAGTTAATAAATGCCTATGATTCCACAAAGAAGGCGGAAATGGAAAGTACTTGGGAATCCCAGAACATTTTGGTAGAAATAAAAGGGACATTTTCAGCTAAATAGTGGAAAGAATAAAAAAGAAGACTCAAAGTTGGGCAACTAAATTACTCTCTTCTGCTGGGAAATCGGTTATTCTAAAATCAGTTCTATCAGCTATCCCAACCTACTCCATGACTTGTTTCAAACTACCGGTGAGTTTATGCAACCAAATTCAATCAACACTTACCCGCTTTTGGTGGGATGCTAGCTCGGGTGAAAGAAAAGTATGTTGGGTATCATGGAAAAACTCAGCAGAAGCAAGAAAATAGAAGGTATGGGATTTAGGGAAATTCAAGATTTCAACACAGCACTACTTGCAAAAAACAGTTGGAGAATCCTACATCAATCCAAGGGCCTCGTCAGCCGGGTATTGTTAGAGAAATACGCACATAAATGCAATTTTCTAGATAGTAAATCATCATCAACGGAATCCCACGGTTGGAAAGGGATCTTCCTGGGCAAAGAACTACTTAGAAAACACATGGGAATAAAAAAGCCATTGGGAATGGACAGACGACTTACCTATGGGACGAAGATTGGCTTTACATCAAAGAGAAGATGAGACCCTTCAGCCCGACACCACAAGGATCCAACCTCTACAAAGTTGCAGACTTATTCCAGCCAAACTATAGAGAATGGAGCAAAGGAAAGATAAGAGGAATAATCCTGGAAATGGAAACAACAAATCTGAGACTGAAGCCTAGCAAATGAAACGCAGAAGATAAACATATTTGGCTAGTAAATGAGTCTGGAGAATACTTAACTAGATCTGGATACTATGCAGCCGACCAATCAGAAGATGAGAGGGACCAACCATTAACCCCACAAAATAGATTTAACTGGAACAAAGAAATTTGGCACAGAAAGGTCAGTCCCAAAGGAAAAATGCTACTATGGAGAATTATGAAGAATGCAATCCCAACTGGCAAAAATCTAGCAAAAACGAACATAACAAAATCTCTATAATGCAAAAGATGCAATGAAGAAGAGACAAGAAAACATATCTTTCTTCACTGTCGTTTTGCTAAGAAGACATGGGAGTTGATCCCCTTGAAAACAAAATTCAATACATCAACGATAACATCTTTCGGTGAGGCATTACAACAGTAAAAAAAATGGATTGGCTTACCTCCTCTTGGAATTGAGACAACAGATATCTTCCCTTGGGTGTGTAGCGCTCTTTGGACTGCAAGGAGTTAGCTCATATTTGAAAATTGGAACTTCACAGAGATGGACACAACGATTAAAAGCCTGAAAGACGCGAGAGAATGGCAACTTGCCAATGAGTTTGAACAGATTAATATAGGGTCTGAACATCGAAATCAATTACAGCTGATCCAGATCATCAACAATTCAATTCAATTGAAGGATCTCTATGGAATCATAAGCGACATCCTCTCTCTATCTTTATCGTTTTATTCGAATTTGTTTAGCTTCATTAGGAGAGAAGAAAACCATTTTGCAGACCATGTTTCAAAAAATGCCATTTATGAGGCCCAATCACCCTCAAAAAAAAAAAAAAACTAAACCGGAAAATTACAATCCCAAACTTGGAAGATCAATGTCTCTACAAAGCGAAAAAAATGATAGTGGACGATGAACCCTCCTATAATGAATAGGTGCATCATGCAATTCAGAACCAGAGCAGCTGAACCGAAAGAAATAACAACTCAAAATCTTCCAGAGATGACAAATCAAAAATCTTCATAATTACTAATGTTAATTTTCCACCAAAAAAATGTTAAGAAACAAAATCCTAAAGCTTGTGTTGAGAATCGATGAAATGAACTAACCCTTAAATCAGAATTGAATTACTGAACCATTTCTTCAAATCAGCATAACCAAGTCGACATCAGGCTAAACTGAACTAATTTGAGACATAGTATTCACAATTTTCCAATTGAGAAAAATCCAAAACAAACCAAAAGCAGTTCAATACATACTCAAGAAAGCCGAAAGTTTTATCATTAACAATATGTGTAGGGTTTCATTTTCATATAAATATGTTTGTAGTGCTCTAGAGAAGAGTAACTTTGAGGGTTGTCATATTGTGCAACCTTCCTTTTTACTTCAATGAGATCAATTTGAGAACAGTATAATTTTGAAGAGAATCTAAAACTTTGTCTTATTCTTTTACATTTTGCATAATAAAATTCAATGGGTTATCTCTAGTTTCTTCTATTTTCTATCTCAATAAAAATTGAAACTTGTATCTAGATTGCTCAGAGGGCCACATAATCTTGCACAATAAAACTTAAATTTTAGGTTATACATGAATAAAAAAGGAACCATTATATATGGGCTTTGAGCTTTTCCGCAATGACTTATTAGTATCAATATTGGCATATATAGTATTACCACAGATTAGATTCCGTTCGAAGTTAAAAAGTGACAAAAATGTCGGGGTTTGTGCACAGAACGTTATTTAGCTGAAATGACTGAGAAGAAAAAGCTTATTATTTCTTCAAACCAAATATCTAAAACATTTGAGCATACAAACTAATGAAAAAAGCTTGAGGAATCTGATTATGCGACTTGTTGTTTGATTTGTTCAATAATACTTGCACTAATAGTTTGGTAAGACTTCTCTGTCGGATGCGCAATATCCCAAAACATGTAACGAGACGCGTCGAAGCATGGTATTAACGCCGACGGCATGCAACAACATCCATTAGATATATCAATGAACCCTACAAAATTATGATCACATATTAAATTAATGTTTTAAAAAAGTACAAAGATGAATTGTCTTATTATTATTACCTGATGTTTGAGGGTTGTTGATGAGATTATTAAGAGGATTGTACATATGTACAAGAATTTTGCACCGGGAAATGTTGCACCAAGATTACCGAGTTCCGAAGATAAATTTTGGTTGAATATTTGAGCTGTACTGTTTGAGAAGACTTCACAAATTCGGAATATATTTCCAATCATGTGTCTTGCTCATGGTAAGCAATCTAGCGGTAATGTTCCCATTACCGCAAATTTTCTTGCACCTATATCATAAATTCTTTCAAGTAACCAAAAAAAAGAAAGTTAGATACAATTTGGCAAAAATCAATCACATGACTATATGTGCTCAATATGTTGCAGAAAAAAACAAAAAGTCTTTAATATCGAAGATAATTTAGACGTACTCGACTAATCTTACAAATTAAAAATTTTATCAGTATTTACATATATCATGTTAATAATCTAGACGTACAAAAATTGGAATTTCCGGCACTGCAGTAATAAAGAGTCTTTATCATGCAAACAAATCTAGAGCAAACTAATGAGAAAATAGTGTTTTAAATTTTGAACGGAAAAAGAATCCATATTATACCTTGATAAGGTCCTGGGTCCAAATGACCAATTGATCAGTGTAGGTGTGAACAGTGTATTCTAATCTTCGAGCCATAGTAATAAAATAAGTGATGACAATGTCGTTATTACCAGCTGAGATTAAATAAACAGCATTTGATATAATCTCGTTGGCATTTGCTTGATCCTCGACCGCACCTTCTAGTTTGGTGATGTAGGTTTGGAAGTCTTTAACCTGATCTGAAACCGATATAACTCCTTAATCACACAATTACATTATCTCATTAAAAAAAATTTTAAAAAGATTTTTGTAATAATTTTTGGACACAATGATTACTTGTAATGTAGCAGTGACTTCATCAAGCCCAGATCCACTAGATACAAACACATGTAAGTATATCGTTGTTCGAGAGACTTGGATCACGATATGCTGGTAAGAGATTCTTTATTCATAATCCATCGACTACACATAAAAACATAAAAACATTGTTATCGTATATATTTTTTATCTATAATAAATCGACAAAATCTGATTAATAAGCATTTTAACCATTCGATAGAAATACATATATACCAATTAATATATACCAGTAAAATCAGAGAAAACTCTGCCATTGCCAAATCTTCCAGTAGCTCCACCAGGGAAATCTCGACTGTAAGGAAAAAATTTGACTTTGATAAGAGTTAAAAGAAGATTATTGTTGCCAGTATCAAGTATTGAGTCTCCAAACTGCATAAAGTGCCGAAAATGTTGATTGTTGAGCAGAACCAACATTTAATAATTGGCCAATGGAAGAAATTGCTATTAGCATTTTGAAGACCATTGTCAAATTCATTTTTTTGGATGGAAGTTTTGGTGAATATCTGAATATGAAAGAAATTATAAGAGATGGATTTCTGAATGTTTAGAGTTAAATTTATATACACGATGACTTGCGTGGGAAAATCACAGAATCATATTCAAGAATGATTTTTTAATAAATGTTATCATTACATTTTGGGGAAAATACGTAAATTTCAATAAATTCTCTATATATTAGCACTCGAAACTTAAATGTATATGTAAATGCAAAAGGAAATATCTCTCTGGTCAAGAAGCACCATCCTGTTTTCCAATTTTAGTCATTGTCCAATTGTATCTAACTTAATTCCAATAACAAATTAATATCCACTTAGGCATTTATCGAGAAGATGGAACCAAAATAGTTAGAGTGGACCCATATTCATTTTTGTTTTAGGAATGCCAAATCACCTATCTAATCATCATTGTATATTTTATTTTATTTTTCACTTGAAAGATAGAAATACTGATGAAATCAGGAAATTGTTACAGCACAGAGGTTACAATAATTCTCACCAAAAAATTATGGATCCTAAGCAATCATCATTACAGTTTGGTGAGCCCGAGGCAACATACGATTATCGTCGATCCTCTCGAGTAACACAAAAAGCTATCTGGTTTGCTCCATTGTTAACATAACTCGGCTCAAGAGAAAATCTCCAAGAGGAGATGCTAGAGAGGTCCAAAAGAATAGGCTCTATTATAGCCTTGTAAGTTGGCCAAGATTTAGGCCTGTTAAGCATATTAATTAGACCCATATTTCCGCATGCAAGTATAATATTGTCTTTAGCCAATGAAGTCATGCTGTAGATTTCCCATGAAAGGCTCTCATCTGCAGCTTGGAATTTTGATGTCACTGCTGAGTAGACATAGTGGTAGACTCTTCATTTCGAAGAACACAACTAGCTCCTCCCAACCGCCTAGTTTTGTTTCAGTCATAACCCAACTTACTTTTGAACCAACCTGATTTATCTCTCGATTTCGGGTCTGGTATGTTTGGCTAGATGACAATACATAGTTGTAACCGTTAGTCAATTACAATAGTTACTTCATTATTTAAGAGAATGACAATGCATAGTTGTAAATTGGTAATGTAACATATCATTAGAATAATATATATTCCTTTATATTAATCAAATAGAATTTTTTTTTTTTTTTGTCAACTAGCCTATTGGCTTTTAAATCCCCTCCTATTACTCCAGGTAGGAGATTCGATCCCTGGTGCCTTGAGCATTTGTAAAGTGACTACACCCACTGGGTCACCTGTCCTCGAAAATATATTAAAATAAATAAAATATATTAGATAACAGAAATATAGAAGAGAGAGAAACTAAATTATTTCAGATTCTATCATCTTCGAAATTGATGCAAAGTTATTGTCGAGGCTTTCCAAAACGTGTTGTATATGAACCATTGATCTAAGATATTTCCTATCTACTATCTCAAAGTCCGGTTCATTAGTGAAGTTCACATGCAAGGAAGGAAATGTGGTGGCACACATCAAATAGCTAGGTATTCATTATCTTTAAAGGTTATAATTCTAAGCTTTATTCGATTGTGTTTGTTTTGTTAGCAAGTTATGTAGAGAAAGACATTGAGAATTTGAACAATTTGGATTAATGAAGAGTTTTGATTTTGTAAGAAAATAACGTTAGATGTACATAACACTACCATGACATTGATAATAATTTTGTTGTTGTTCAACAATTGGATAGAGATGACCTAATTCATATTCCAAAATTTATATCCTAAAATCCATTTTCCATTTACTATATTTAATGGAGAGAATTGCATGATGCTAGAGTCATTAGGTAGATCATCATAACTATCAAATTAGGAAGTAAGTCTCTC
>JAKUCM010003572.1:0-39112 GCA_023374145.1 Lepidium sativum
AAGGCTTCTTGGATTCTGTTTGGAAGAGAGAGAACAGATTCTGATTTATGTGTTTGTTCCCAACAAAAGCCTTGACTACTTTCTATTCGGTATGGTTCCCTTTGATAGTTTTTCTTGTTACAAAATATCCTTCTATAGCTCTAAATATTGTACTTGTACTTCGAGAAGTGCAGACTCTGAAAAGAAAAGTCAGCTAAGACTGGACCCAACGATGCAAGATAATTGGAGGATTGCTAGAGGGATTCTATATATTCATCAAGATACACGGCTCAAAATCATACACCCTAACCTCAACGCCAGCAACATTCTCTTAGATGCGGATATGAACCCCAAAATTGCAGATTTTAGATTGACAACTATTTTTGGAATTGAACAGACTCAAGGAAACACAAACAGAATTGCTGGAACCTAGTAAGCTCTGTTAAAAATATCAAGTCTGAACCTTTTTCTACTGTGTATTAATCCCAGTTGTATGTTTTTCAGTGCTTACATGTCTCCAGAGTATGCAATGCATGGTCAATACTCCATGAAATATTTAAATTTATAGCTTTAGAGTGTTGGTTCATGAGATTATAAGCGGGAAGAAAAACAGTGGAGTCTACTAGATTGATGAAACTAGTACTGCTGGAAACTTGGTAACTTATGTGAGCATAAAGTCCTCAACTTTTAAAAATTGAACATTTTCAAACATTTGACCAAGGTTCTTTATTGTACATTGTGTTAAGCTTGGAGGCTTTGGAGGAACAAGTCACCATTAGTGTTGGTATCCGACCTTTGGAAGAAATTATCAGAGTAATGAAGTCACGAGATGTATCCATACTGCACTTTTATGTGTTCAAGAAAATCCAGAAGATCGTCTAATGATATCAACAATCATCTTAATGATCAATAGCAGCACAACTACTCTACTAGTGCCTAGCCTACCCAGATTTTTCCCACGAAGCAGGCAACTGGACCTGATATCTGAGGATTCAGAGTCTGATCAGTCTCCAAGCAAGTCTTTTCCACAGTTCGTAAAAAGTGATATGTCAGGTGACATCTGATTGTAATTTTCCAGGACATTGAAACATAGTAAGTTTATATTTGATGGTAAACTGTAAAATGCAAAGGTCCATCTGTAAAAATCAGTTGTGATTAAAACTTTACAGAAAAAAAAAACTTTAACATCTACAGGCTTTTACTCTCTTCAAGCCGAATCAATTTATCTACTTGATTATCGTGTATAAACTTAATTGGGAGAAAATAAATCAAGTTTATGTTGTCTTCAAGAAGACACGTGTAAAGACACCTCATATATACTTATGGTAACAATTACAACACAAACATTCTACAACAAAACAAGTTTTAACTTATTTTCAACACCAATAGATTCAAGAATCTGACATGAAGGTTTTAAGTATTCATCTTCATCGAGGATACACATCTGTGATCGATGCATCGTCAACAGACCCTATCAAAGACTTGGACATTGTATATTGGTCAGAATCAAGCGGGTCTTTCGGGGGTCTACTCTGGAAGAAGAAACCTGGTTGTCTTGGAATAGGTAAAGTCATAGTGTTACTAGTGAGCATCAGAACAATAGTTGACATTGTCGGACGGTCAACAGGATCCTCTTGAACACATAAAAGACCGATATGGACACATCGAACAACTTCACTCCTTTGGCAGTTTTCTTCAATAGCTGGATCTACGAGTTCTAATGGTGTCCCGTTACTCCAGAGTTTCCAAGCCTAGATTAATCAATCAATCAACACTTGCAACCAGGTTCAGGTAAAGGGAACTTGATTGGTATAAAACTTACATATGAAACCAAGTCATGTGCGCCGTCTGTTTGGTAGAAGCTGCTATTCTTCTTGCCACTTATAATTTCAAGAACTAACACTCCGAAGCTGTAGACATCAGATTTCATAGAGTAATGACCACGCATTGCATACTCTGGAGACATATAACCACTGAAACCCACAAAAAAAACTTAGCAAAGGAATGTTCAAGAAAACTGTAACCTAGAAGAAGTTATGAGGAGACTTACTAGGTACCAACTATTCTGCTTGTGTTCTCCTCGGTTTGGTCCAGTCCAAAGATCCTGGCCATTCCAAAATCTGCAATTTTAGGATTCATATCCGCATCTAAGAGAATGTTACTTGCTTTGAGATCACGGTGTATAATTGTGAGTCGTGAATCTTGATGAAGATACAGAATCCCCTTAGCAATTCCACCAACAATCTTATATCGTCGAGTCCAACCCAACTGACCTTGCTTTGCAGGG
Organism: Lepidium sativum; assembly: GCA_023374145.1. NCBI lineage: Eukaryota > Viridiplantae > Streptophyta > Magnoliopsida > Brassicales > Brassicaceae > Lepidium > Lepidium sativum. Next base: position 2,267 of record JAKUCM010003572.1, read on the forward strand.
TCTGTATACATCCATTAATCACAGCTAGCTTTATACATTTGCAATCCCTAGTGTCAAGAAACAATGAAACAAAGCATTGAATGAAACTGACCAAAGAGGAAGTAATCAAGGCTTTTGTTGGGCACATATTCATAGACGAGAACCCTTTCTTCTCCATCTAGACAAAAACCAAGAAGTCTAACCAGATTTCTATGCTGTAGCTTTGCAACAAGAACAACCTCGTTCTTGAATTCTGCTTCACCTTGTCCTGATGACTTAGATAGTTTCTTCACCGCAACTTCAGTCTCATCCGATAATGTACCCTGTTGTTTACATCAGCATCATTCCGTCATCCAAATGTCTTGGCATAAAATTTCAAGATAAAATACAACACAGCTCGAGGGAACAATAATTACCATGAAAACCTCACCAAATCCACCTTGACCAATCTTATTACTCTCTGCAAAATCATTTGTTGCAGTTTGAATTGTTCTATAATCGAGCTGAAGTGAATCAGCGGTTGTGATATCATCTCCTCCTGTTACACAATGAAAGTATGATATGGATCAAATGTAAAGCATAAAACATATTGTTAATTACTTGAGTTCTATACCATCGTATGCAGATGCTGTGCCATAAGTCCTCTTAGCTCTCTTTGCAAGGAAACAATAACCAGCTAAGAAAAGTAGAACAGCCACTATAATAGGAACAACAATGGCGATCACTAACACAGTTGTATTCCTATCTTTCCCTGCTTTCCAAAAAATCATTTGCTTTAAGATCAGACTGTGTCAGACAAGAATAACAAATATAATATTCTGTCAAAAGAAGGAACATTCTATTTTGGTATTGCTAGTTTCAAGACATCGGTGGAAAAAAACAGAGGAAGAAATAAATCAGACAACAGCAGACATGGAACAGATCTGAAATTATGTCAAAAGTAGTAAACTTATGGAGAAATTACGGCAAAATTTTCATCCTATAACACTTTAAAAACAGGGGAAGAAGACAGAGCTATAACCAGGTCGCGGAGGAGCTGACACCGGAGGAGTAGAAACCGGCGGTGATGGTGGTGGTGAAGGTGTTCTAACGGCAGATTCGTTGTAAAACGCGTAAAGCTCGTATCTTGAACTACAGCTCGGCACAATAAGTCTTCCCCCAATTTTGTCAGTGGGTAATTGATTGATGATCTGTTGCAGGCAACTCAAACACTGTTGTGTCGCCAGATCAGGAGTGCACTGAACCAATCCGTACAAAGTCTGGAACGCAGTAAAATTGGTTTTTCTGGCATTGAATCTTCGAGAACTGCTAGATGCCTCGTTGGCGGCTTGGTTCATGGTGGACAAGACTAAATCTCTGAACCCTGTTTGGTTCGATGTAACATTTTGAGTGTTAAACAAGATAATTCCTCCGTCTATGATTAGGGTCGATAGAATATTCCGGTTAGAGTATCTGAGCACACACACATCGTAATAGAGCGTGACCTCACTCTCATTCGGACAACGAGTTAAGGTATCGTTGACGGCAAAGCTGACGCAGCGACGACAAACTTCGGGAGAGACGTCTCCACGGCAATTGAAAAGTCCGGTGACTCTGTTGGGTACCTTGTCCGAAGGTGGCGTTTTGGAATCCGGTGGAATAAGAAACATTGCGCGAAGAAAGAGAAGACAAAAGGGTTCTGAGGTTGAAGGCAAAAGTGCTGTTCCTTGAATAAGTTGTCGTATTTGGACATCTATGGTAGACGTAAGTGGGATCTTGAGCAGAAACTGTGAAGCTAGTGAGAAACGAAAAAAGGAAAAAAGAAGGTGACAGAGGCGAAAGAAGACATAATTCGGCTTTTCTGATTTGCGTTTCTCGTAACAAGCTTTCGGAATTAAAAAAGATAAGTTTGGTTAGTGTAGAGTGCCTCAAACATCACTTTCGTGAGACGACTTGAAAAGTCAAGGTCATACAAGTAAACGCGTCTTTTGTCTTGAATTTTCTGCTCTGTCGCTCCTGTCCGACGTGTCTTTCACTTTTTTCTACAGAGAATTAGTTCGTGAAAAAAGATAAGAAATCAAAACCTATTTGAAAAAGTGATTCAACATAGAAAATATTTGAACCTTTGATACCAAGCTTGAAGCCCTAAAATTCTAGAGTCTAGACTTGCTTCTAAAATCTAAACCATATGGTCAAAACTTAATTTCAAGTAACAATAAATGCAGCAGTTGATATGTAATTAGCTTATAATTATATGACGGCATTTCTTCCCCATTGTCGTCGTTTACTTTCTCAAATAAGATTGTTGAAATTTGGAATCTTTGTTGACTATTCTTCAAGAAAATTTTTGAGAGTTTGAAACATTGTCGCCACCAAAATGGGGAAAGTTCTTACTTGATACTGATAGGGAGTCATGTATACTGTTTTTGTTTTACAAAAAAATTATCCTTTTTTTTACCTTGGTGTTTTTTTTTTGACTAGACAACATTATGCAGTGTTCATATGTTTCTATTCACTTACGGATACAATCAAGACTAGATAGATCTACTATCTTGCCATGCATCATGTTCTTCTCCTGAAAGCAGCTACGGTGAAGACCTAAAATTTCCAGGAAATAATGCCAACGTTGACTCTGGAATACACTGGTCCAGCCAAAATGTTCTAAATTGTCTTGTCTTCAGTCTCTTTTTATGTAGCTTTAGCCTTTGAGTTTTCTTCTGTACCCTTCAGGCTTCAGATTATCCATTTCTGCTTTATTCTCTTCTAAGGACGAAGATAGTCTTTTAATTTTCCTCTTTGTATCTTTACCAAAATATTTATTTATTATTTATTATATTTATTTGGTTAGAAATACCAAAAATATTTAGAAAGAATGACTCAAATATTCCACCATTATACTCTAGTGACTTAAATACTTTTCAAAAAGTTCCAAAAAAAAAGTTGTGGGAAAAGTCACAAAAAAAAAAGATTTGTTTATTTATTTACAAAACTGCCACTAAAAAAAACTACCAAAAAGGAAAAAAATATTGTCATCGACTGTTTAAACTTCTTCTTCTTCTTCCCTTATTCTCTTATTCCTCTCTTTCGAAAGTCTTCATCTTTCTTCTTCGTCTGGTTCATCTTCGTCTTGTTCTTTTGAAATTATTCTTGTTCGTCTTCTTCTTCATCTTTCGTAGAGTTTCTTCTTCTTTTCTTCTTCGTGTGCTTCTTCTTTCTCTTCGGAAATTCATAAATTCTTCTCTCCAAAATTCAACCTCTTATTCGAATTTCTCAACTTGGTTTGTGCTAAACTTACAAATCGTTAAATGTTGACCAAGTTTGGTATAGTTTCGTAGATTTTCTAGGTTTCGTCAATCTAGTTTAGTGTGATTTAGTTTCGTCAATCTAATTTATAGTGTGGTAGACTTTGGTTGAGATATGATAGACTTTGGTTGAGCTATGGTAGACTTTGTTTATAGTGTGGTAGAGTTTGTTTTTTTTTGGTTTTGTTTATAGTTTGGAAGGCGCTTGTTGATAAACAGAAACATATTCCATTATTGCATATTGAAGAGGCTTACATCGATGAGGAATTTTAGTGGCATTGATGCTTACGATGACATAGAGATGAATTCTCCACTTGGTATTGTAGTGCAGTTTTCCGGCTCAGGGTTCTCATGGTCAATCAAATATGTGCAATATCTTCTGGGGGATATGGTGCACACACTAAAGGCGAATGAGTTGTGGGTGTTGGCCGATGGTCATCCAATCAGATTTTCTCTGAATGAGTTTCACCATATCACGCATTTGAACTATGGGTTGCCTGATCGTAGTGATGCAAGCTTAGTGGTCGGATATTCGTGGGCTGACATGAGTTTAAGTCCATGGTGATGGTCCACACTAGAATGAGCTTGAGGGGATATTAAAGGTTTGCAAGGATTGATCTCTTGCTAAGAAGAGGATGGTGGGATTGTTGGTAGTATTGCATGTAACTATTTTTTGTTTGCACACAAATAGTAGGATCCCTGTTTACTATGTCAAATTGGTGATGGATCCAAAAAGATTTGAGAGGCAGCATTGGGGGGAGGTAGCATTTCAAGCCAATCTAAACTTGATATCTCAATTATCACCGACAACTTCATCGGTGAGGGTGCATGGCTTTTTGCATGTCCTCCTAATATGGACGTACGTGTATATCCCACATCTAGGAGTAATGTGTGGATGTAGAAAAGATGCACCGATTCCACTTATGGAGTGGGCGTCGCGCAATTGTCGTGGTTTAAATATGGAGAATTTCTTTGAAACTGATAAGAAGTTAACCGGCGACAACAAGAGAAGCTTTTCCAATTGGTAGAAGTTTATTTAGTGTGTGGTAGATTTGTAGATTTGGGATGAGCTATGATAGACTTTGGCAGTTTGCCAAAGACTGCCAAAGGACTATCAAAGTCTGCCAAAGACTACCAAAGTCTACCAAAGACTACCATATGACTGCTAAAGGATTATATATCTTCATCAAGATTCACAACTCACAATCATACACCACAACCTCAAAGCGAGTAACATTCTCCTAGATGCAGGTATGAATCCGAACTGACTTTGGTATGGCAAGGATCTTTGAAATGGACCAATCAGCAAAGAACACAAGCAGAATGTTAACTGCATGTTCTTTGTAGTTTGATTGTTAACTTTGTACGAAATTACTAAAATTTTCTGTTGTGGGTTTAAGTGGGCTCATGGCTCCTGAGTATGCAATGCAAGATGAGTACTTAATAAAATCTGATGTCGATATCTTCGGGGTGTCTTTACTTGCGATAATAAGCGCCAATAGAATAGTAGCTTCTACCAGAGGGATGGTGCACATGACTTGCTCTCTTATGTAAGTTTTGAAGCAATTGAGTTTCATGTTTACCTCTCTTACAAAAGAAAAAGTAATGAATGATTGATGATCATTCTAGGCTTGGGGGATTTGGAGGAACGGAATACCGATAGACTTGGTGGATCCGGTTATTATACATAACTGGAAAGGAGTGAAGTGGTTCAATGCATCCACATTGGTTTTTTATGTGTTCAGGAAGATCCTGTAGATCGTCCTACATTATCAGCCATCGTTTTGATGTCAGTAACACTGTGACTTTACCCGCGCCTAGGGAACCAGGCTTTTCTTTCAGTGTAAATTCACAAAGATCAATTTATAAAAAGCAAGTATGTTCCTTGGTCTATTTCCTGATCTGTTGATGATGCATCGATCACCAACTTCTATCCTTGTTGAAAATGAAATGGTTACCTTTCTTTCAATAAACAACTGTTGATATTAGAGATTAGTGTGAAACCTGTTTTTTTTTTTTTTTTTTTTTTTTTGATGTTGTGTATATATTGTAGCCAGAAGTACATCATTTATAAGTTTCTTCTTGAACATATTCCAATTATGTGGTCATCTTGTGCCGATGTCATTAGATTAGCAAATAAACCGGTTTGTTATGTATTAGATCAGTTGATAATTCTGAAAATTAAGACCGAACTTTATCAAAATATGATTAAGATGATTACATTGGCTCTGCATGTCACAAATACACAAACCTTTCTATCTTAACTTTATATTATCTTATTCAAATCAATGAATTACAAACCAGATGATCTAAAGTGAATATGATCTCCAGATATAGTAAAAGATATATAAGAAAGTGCTTACAATGTTTTAATATATGCTCTCTTATTATTCAATTCTAAGTAGTTAAAAGACCACATAAACAAAATCAACATGATATAACAAAAGTAACAATGGGATTGACCTGGACTTGGATATTTAAATGGCTATAATCTATGGATCTTCAGCGATGATATCATCGACTGAGCAACTAAATGAAACGTCTGGGTACTTTCCACTTTTCATGGAAAATCCTTTCTGGTTATTACCACTTCATTGTTTAACAATGGCCTGGATGGTGCAGTCCCTGAAAGATATGATCAGAATGCATTGCATTAATGTGAATATGTTAAGGAAAGATGTCAAAGCTACTGCTTCAGCTGCGTAGTACTTGCGTACAGACAGCAATGCGTACAGATGACTGTGAAGTAGCCGTAGCTATCAAACGACTTTTTGTTCTCCCACAATCCATCAAACATTGTGATATTGGATCTGAAATCTTATTTCTCCTACATTGTAGAGGATATACCTTGGTTCCATCACAAGCAATCCAAAAAACGAACAATTGAAGTAACGTATCATAGAATCCCATTTTCAGGCCAGAAGAGACCTTCTGTCCGACTGCAACAATTTTCTATGAACTTTTAGAAGCTAGATTTATAAAGTTTGAACAAACCTTTGGTTCAGCACGTTGGATGCACATCCCTACAGCATACACCTGGTAGGGTCCTTGTCCAGTCGAAGCATTATAGAAGCCACCTCGACCCGAGACATTAGAAGGGAGAGAAGAGAACAGCAGAGCACGGTTTTTATCATACTGCTGATTGGGTTTGAAGAAACCAGTTTTCCCGCATGGTTCAAACACAACAGGAAAGCCTAAAAGGAAAACCAGAAGATTTAAATTAATAGATATTTCAGTTTCACTTTCAAGATTATACATTTGTATATATTTTATATATTTGTAAGTAGATATTTGTATATATTTTACGTACATCATCATTTCTGTCAATTGAATTTTCATTGCAAGTTGTTCTTCATGCCATTGGTCACTGTGTCTTAATTAATATCTCTACTGAGATTACTCATGTGCGATTTAAATTGAGTCAAGCGTCATAAACAACCTGGAATTTGTACAAATACTTTTGCAATTATCTGAATGAATAATGTGGCACCCAAATAATACGTTGTAAAATCTCACACATGCACAATTATACAAAGAAAAGAAATGATTAGCTGTGAGGAAAGCCAAAATTACTGATAGAAAGTGACATAGAGAAAGCGAAAAGAAATGGAAAGTCCGCCAATTGATTGGTAAAAAGCAACAACACTGCCTAGGAAGAAGACGAATACGAAGACTTACTAAAGTAAAGACAAAAGCGAAGACTCATTAGCTGCTTCATAATTCTTATCTCTTTAGAATTCTTATGGGTTGACTGTATATTTTCACCTCAAATTTTCAATATAACAACCGATCAACTTATACTTAGAGCTTCTATCTAATTTCATCTAAAATATACATGTAAAGTCTAATTGCACCCAGAATTAGATTATAATCATCAAATATCACATAACATACAAAATCGGTCTAATTGCATAAATTGTTAAATATTTATGGTCTTGTTGTAAACCAACAACTGGTTATGATAGTAAATTATTAATTAACCGAATCTAAACCCGACCAAATTAAAAATTGACAACTGAATTTGAGCGGCTTAAGATGAACGTTATCTATTTGAGATTTGGTCGGGTCTAAAAAATTGGTTTAGGTTCGGCTAATTAATAGTTTAAATTCGTAACTAACTGTTGGTTTACAACAAAACCATAATTATCCAGCAATTTGTGCAATTAGACTGATTTTCATATACTCTATGTAGAATTAGATAGTCATTATCTAATTTTGGATGCAATTAGACCTTGCATGTATATTTTAGATAAAATTAGATAGATGGTATAAATATACGTTGATCTGTTGTTATATCAAAACTTTGGGGTGGAAATAGATCTTCGACCCAATTATTTTATAAACAAAGTATCCTTTAAGGAGGAAATGAGTAGTAAACAATAAAGATATTGACAACCTCCATCCAAAATATGTACTCCATGTATTTCATTATATTTGATGTTTTAGGTTTTTCACACAATTTAAGAAATCATTAAATTTTGTATTATATCTAAACAAAACATGTTTTTATCACAAATTCTAAAATAATCTAACAAATCACAAATCAATATGCAGAATTTAAACGGTTAAAAGCACTAAAAGAACAATAAATTTTTCATAGAAATCTTAAAACTTCAACTAATATGAAACATATCCTAAAACATCAACTAAATTGAAACAGAAGTAGTATATAAATGCTTCAACTTGATTTCAATAACACCAATTGATTCAAGGGTGAAAATTAACACCATATTTAATGTGAAACGAGGAGATAAAACAGTGATAGATGAATCGACTACAGACGTTGGAACATTCTTGCTCGACCTAGACTGATCTGAATCAAGAAGGTCTTTTTCAATTCTACTCTGACTGAAAACCCAGGTTGTCAAGGCACTGGTAAAGTCACATTGTTACTAGTTGGCATCAGAAAATGGTTGACATCGTCAGTCGCTTCTTGAACACATAAAAGACCTATATGAATGCATTGAACCACTTCACTCTTTTGGAAATTATCTAAGATAATTGGATCCACTAGATCTAATAGCGTTTCCTTACACCAGAGCCTCCAAGCCTAGAGAATAATCAATCAATTAGTTTTTAGCTAACATTAATTATTGTAGAAAAGGTAAATATTAATTGCCTTAAAATCTTTCCCTGCTTTTCGTAGATTATTGGCTTAAGATTAGACAATACTGGACGGATAACAAATAGAAATTCTGTCAAAGAACGAAACATTCTCTATTGGTATTGCTAATTTCATGAAATCAGGGCATAAAAAGATAGAAAGAAGAGATAGTTTACCAGATAGTGATGGAGTCATGGTGGCGTATAACGGTTTATGGGAAAAGGTTTCTAATCTTATTCATATGAGGGACACAACCTTAAATACACATACATTGGTATTTAACCTAATAATATACTTAAGTTATACAGTATCTTATAGCCTAATAAGGTTTAATACTTCCATCAAGCTCATACATGGTAGGTAACACATGTGAGATTGAACAAGTCTTTAAAGTATTGCCTTTTGCTTTCAATTGGGCATCATGGAGTTTGGGGAGATCCATCGAACAAGATGGGAACTAGCAACAAATGTTGCTTCAGTAGTTGTAGATTGTTCAGACATGATTGTAACAGACGTGAACAAGAAGTATAGAAATAATAGAGAACAATAGAAGAGTTCGATCGCTAGATCAAAACTTTGGAGCGAATCAAAACTCATGCGTAGAAAGTATAAGGACAGACTGTAGATATAACCATATTAGTAGAAGGCTCATTCATTATTGATTAGTCAATCTATAACGAGGAATAAGAAAAATTAATGGGTAAAATCGTAGAAAAGAAAGAGGTGCTAGAAAGGGGGAAAATTACGGTTTAACTTGAATCTGATACCATGTAACGATTTGGAAAAATGTTTTTCATTTTATTCATACGACCGGCCACAACCTTAAATACGCGTAGATTGGAAATTAACCAAATAATATACATAACCTACCCATTTATATCATAGCGCTTTCATTGTAGAACGCGTAAAACTCGTACCTTGCATTACAACTAGGCCACAAATACCTTGATCCAACTATGTAAAGTGACATTGCATTGATGGAACTTTGCAGACAGCATAAGCAGTTCTGTCTCGTAAGAACAAGAATGTACTGAACCAGTCCGTACAAATCCCAGCTTGTGCTCCAAATAGCCTTTCTCGTAGAGAATTTTTTGAAACTACTCGCTGCTTCGAAGACAGCTAGGCTCATCGTGGACGACACAAAACCTTCGTACAGGTCTACTTGCACTTGATCAGATGAAATATTGAAGACATTTGACATGACATATCCTCCATTGGTACTCGTACGTGTGGAAAGAATATTCTGGTTAGAGTAACTAGCCAGACAGTGTTCCTAATAGACAGTGACTTCTTTCTCATTCGGACACCGAGTTAAGGTGCCGTTGTTGACGATAAGATCGACACATAAACGGAAAATCTCTGGAGACACGTTTCCACGGCAGAGGAATAGTCCAATGACTTGTTGGGAGCTTTCCCAACAGTGGCTTTCCCAACAGAAGCGTTGGGGGAAGAGAGTATGGACAAAAGGGTTTGGAGATTGGCGAAGTAAGTGCTGTTGCTGGTGAAAGTAGTCGTGTTGGGACACACATGATATAAGTAAGTAGTAGGATCTCCTACTTGAGCCGAAGCCCTGAAGCAAGTGAGGAAGGAGAAGCCGAAAAGGAAGATGAAAGACATATCTCGGGTAATTGATTTGTGATTCCAGTTCTTGGGGCTTTCATTTACAAATCCGCTGGTCATCGTCAATGCCTCTTTTGTTCGTCTTCTTATTTCTTAGGTTGTAAGTCAAATCATTAGCACCAAATAACCAATAACATTCAAACAATTAACAAAAAAGTATACAGCAATTATACTTTTTTGTAAATTGGGCATATATATATATGGTATACATTTTAATTTAATTTATATATTGTTATAATGGCCAAAATAATATGGGTGATTTGCTCTACACAAAAATATATTTTTGTTTGGGATAATAGAAGTTGTTTTTCCCAAATTGATCTTTGTGGAAGGCTATGCTTCCATGATCATGATCATATGGTAGGCTATGCCTCTTCAGATATGTAATAAAGTGTCTTGAAGACATTTACAAAGTGTTTCTCAAGAACGGTAATAAAATAAATTTGTCAAGAAAACAAAAATACATTTTAAATTATTATTATTTTAATGCCTAATATGTGATTATCTCTTTATATAATTTGATTAATTCATGATAATTTTATTATTGGTAATTATTAATTTTGATAAATTTATTTTAATTATATTTTGTAATGGTTATGAAAAAATATAATAATAATAATACATATATATACCCAACGGCTTTAAACACTATTTCCAACAGCTACATATAAATTTTTCATCTATAAATACCTCCATTCTCCTCTCATCTCTTCACTCAAATTTTTTTCCCCATCACAAAAATGTTTATTTAGATTTTATTTGTTTCTTTGGTTACAATTATTTTTTCAATTTACGGGCTTTTTCGTTTTTGAGCATACTCCCGAAGAATTTTGGATAACTGTTCGCCTAACTATTTGGGTTTCATACATCCTTGTAGTAGCTTGTTTGTTTTATTTTTTTTGTATTTAGATAATATGTTATTTTATATTATGTTTTAATAATATTGTGTCGAATATTTAATAAAATTTAATTAATTATTATGCCGTAATTATGTCAAATTTGGCTAAACACGAAGTCACCGGCCTTGATGTATCAGGAAACAATTATATGAGATGGGCAGTTGCAGCAAATTTGCATCTTAGAGAAAGAAAACTCCTCAATACCATTGATAAGTCAAAAACGACTTCAGATTAGCAAAAGTCTAATGATATGATATTTTTTGTCTACCATATCTATGATGGTTTAAAAGATGAATATATAACAAAAGAAGATCCTGCAGATCTTTGGCAATCACTCAAAGATAAGTTTGATCACCAAAAATATGTGATCTTACCGAAAGCTAAACATGAGTGGTTAAACCTCCGGTTTCAGGATTACAAAAGTGTAAGTGAATATAATTCTGCTATGTTCGGAATCACTTACAGGATAATGTTATGTGGACAGAGAATAAGTGACTATGATATGATCAAAAAAACTCTTCAAACATTTCATCCTGCAGATGTAGTCCTACAACAACAATACCGGGCTAAGGGATACATGACGTATCTATAATTAATGCAATTTCTCCTTGTAGCAGAACAAAATAATGAACTTGTAAGGTTAAGCCATCAATCTCGTCCTACAGGATCAACATTATTCTCAGAAGCGAATGTTAGATCATCAAATTACAATACTTATGGACGTCGACGCGACCGTGGAAATAAGCATGGACATGGACGAGGAGGATATGGATGTGGACATGAACGTGGACAAGGAAGAAAGTACCGTTCTAATGATTTTGACAATGAAATAAATAATAAAAGGTCAAAGGGAAAGGAAGTTGGAAAAGGGAAACATGAGGAAAGTTGTTATAGGTGTGGCATGAAAGGACATTAGTCGTGTATTTTCCGTACGCAAAAGTATTTTGCCGATCTACACCAAGCGTCACAAAAATAAAAGGGAAAACAAAAGGATACCAAATTTTTTATGGCAATTTTGGACATTTTTTTGATAATGAAGCAGGACATTCTTTTGACCGTGATGTCGAGCCGCCTTTTGATGGTATAAATATTGATACATATCTCAATGTAGCTGATTTTGCTGTTGATTCTATAAAGAAGAAATATTACATAACAGTTACGGTTTTATAATGGTGATTTCTATCTTGTATTTGTAAAATAGTTTGTATAGTAGTACAAAGTTTTTTTTTATATTAACACAACTTTTTCTGAATATTTTTTATCAGAAAATGTTGAAATACGAAAACAAAGATGGAGATATTTTTCTGGAAAATAGTACTACAACACACACAATTCTTAAAGATAAAAGATATTTCTCTTCCCTTCAAATGAACAGTTCGGTTGGAAGCATGAATACTATATTTGGTAATGCAAAATTTATTATAGCTCTGGACGAGCTGGTTTTCAATGCCAAGGGGAAAAAACTTTGAGATAGAAAATGTATTATATTCCCCCAAATCATATAGAAATATGTTGAGTTTCAAAGATATCCGCATAAATGGATATCACGTAGAGACCATGAATAAAGATGGTATTGAATATCTTTACATTACATCTTAATTTGGAAAATAAATGTATATTGGAAAAGCTGTCAGCTTTATCCTCCAGAATGTATTTCACAAAGATAAATATGGTTGAGTCATATGTTACAATAAACCCAAAGTTTATGTGTACATTCAAAATCTGGCATGAACATTTAGGGTACCCTGGTTCAGTCATGATGCGAAGGATTTTGGAAAATACAAATGGCCATTCGCTGAAAAACCAGAAGATTTTTCAAGAAAAAAAATTTCTTTGTAATTCTTGTTCTTTTGGAAAACTAATAACTCGGCCATCACCAGCCAAAGTTGGGAATGAATCTCCGATATTTCTATAAAGAATACATTATGATATATGTGGAACTATCCACCAAAAATGCGGGCCATTTAGATATTTTATGGCTTTCGATGACTATTGTACTTCATTGGAAATATATGTTGAACATCCAGTTCTGCATGTTCACACACCAAATGGCATGGCTGATGAGAACAAGACTCCCAATTTGAATATGGGGTTAATGATGAGAACAAGACTCCCAATTTGAATATGGGGTCATGCAATTTTTCATGCTGCGGCACTAATTCAAAAACGACTGAGAGCATATCATAAATACTCTGCATTAGAATTAACATCTGGACACAAGTCAGATATATCTCATTTCCGTGTTTTTGGATGTGCGGTTTATGTCTCTATAACACCACTGCAAAGGACAAAAATGGGACCACAAAGGAGATTAGGGATATATATATTGGGTATACATCACCAAGTATAATTCGGTATCTGGAACCAAAATCTGGTGATATGTTTACGGCATGTTTTGTCGATTGTCATTTTAATGAAGATGAACCAGTGTTAGGGAGAAGAGCAAAAGAAGACGCAAAAGAAATTACATGGTACACACTGTCGTTGTGGCACTTTGATCCTCCTACGAAACAACGTGAAATGGAAGTTAAGAAAATTGTGCACTTACAAAATATGGCAAATCAGATACCAGACACGTTCACCGATAAAAAAGGGTGAAAAAATCATATTCATCCACTATGAATGTTCCATCAAGAGTTATGATTCCGAAAAAACAAAATGATGGAAACATAGCAAATGTGCCTAAGGTTCAGTTGAAAAGGGGGAGGCCAATGGGATCAAGAGATAAGAATCTCTGAAAGAAAAAGAATTTGGGAGAAATACATAATAATGGTCCACAAGAACCAAATCATATAGAGAAAAGTCTTGAAGACAAAGATAAAGAAATACATGAGATCTCCAACTATACCCAAAGCGGAAATATTTGGGTTAGAAATGAAATAGAAGATGATGATAGAATTTTCTTATTCTCTGTATTAAAATAAATCGATAATGAAAGTGATGGTGCAGACCCAAAGTCCATATTAGAATGCCAGAAGATACATGATTGAGAGAAATGGAAAATGGCCATGACAACTTAATGAACTCCCTTAATAAGAGAAATTTTTTTGATTCTATTGTCATAACGCCTGAACATATAAAACCTGTTGGTTATAAATGGGAGAAAAATGAGGTATAAAGCTCGACTTGTTGCCCAAGGTTTTTCTCAAAGACCGAGAACTGATTATGAAGAAACAGATTCTCCGGTAATGAATGTAATTACCTTCAGATTTTTTGTAAGCCTAGCGGCATCTAAAAATCAAGAAATGTATCTAATGGACGTTGTGACAACATATCTTTATGGTTTACTTGATAATGATATATATATATATATATATATATATATATATATATATATGAAAATCCCAAAAGGACAAAAATTGCCTGAAGCATTGAGCTCAAAATCTAAGATAATATGTTCACTCAAATTACAACGATCACTTTATGGATTTAAACTATCTTGACGCATGTGGTATAATCGTTAAAGTGAATATTTGTTTAGTAAAGGGTATACCAATAATGTGATATGCCCTTGCGTATTTATCAAGAAATCTATATATGGGTTTGCGATCATTATTGTATATGTTGATAACTTGAACATAAATGAGACTCAAAAGAAAATCGACGAGACAAGAACTCATATAAATAAAGAGTTTGAAATGAAAGATCTCGGACAGACAAAATTTTGTCTTGGACTCTAGATCGATCATCTTTAAAATGGAATTTTGTCTTGGACTCTAGATCGAGCATCTTTAAAATGGAATTTTTTCTTGGATTCCAGATCGAGCATCTTAAAACGCTTTTATATGGGTCCTTTGAGTAATCTAATGGTAAATTGATCATTGGATATCAATAAAGATCCATTCCAACCTTGTGAAGATACCAAATAGGTATTAGGTCCTGAAGTACCTTCTATGAGCGCTACTGGTGGGCTTATGTATTCTTGAAAATTGTACTAGAATAGATACAACATTTTCTACAAATCTACTTGCTAGATACAGTTAATTACCCACGCAGACATTGGAATGGAATAAAAAATATATTTTATTATCTCCAGGGAACAACTGATTTGAGATTATTTAATAATAAAAATTTGACTGTCGATCTAGTTGGTTTTGCAGATGCAGGTTATTTATGAGACCCACATAAGGCTTGATCACAAACCGAATATGTTTTCACTGTAGGAGGCACTACAATTTCTTGGGGTTCACAAAAGCAGACTCTAATTGCTACCTCGTCAAATCATGGTGAAACAATTGCACTCCGCGAAGCATGTAGAGAATGTGTATGGCTCAGATCAATGACATAATACATACAAGAAACAAGCGAAATGGTCATAAATAAAAGGCCAGCAATTTTTTTGAAGATAATACCGCTTGTGTCTCTCAAATAAAAGAAGGTTATAAATTGCGACCGAACGAAGCATACCCCCCACAATTTTTCTCTTACATACGAGAACTTGAGAAAAATCAAGAAGTGGATATTCAATATATATCATCAACAGACAATGCAGCAGATATGTTCATGAAATCACTTCTCGATACAACATTCAGAAAACATATTCACAGTATCGGAATGAGTCAATTACAAAACTTATGATATCCATCTTTTCAGGGGGAGATTATATAACTGTATTCTTTCTCCTTCGTCATGGTTTTTATCCTACTAGGATTTTCCATGACAAGATTTTTAATGAGACAGTACTTAATACATATTTAACGATAGGTAATTAAAGGGAAGTGTTATAAATAGGTACTAATTATCTATATTTTAGAAATAATAATTATAGATAAAAATATCTTACATCACCGCCTTATTATGCCTATATACATGGGTTCATTATGTAAGTGTAAAGTACAACCAATAGAAAAAATAGCAAACTACATTATTCTCTTCATGTACTTACGTTGGGGAAATCTGTCTTCTATGAGCATATCCCAAACAGAATCACCCACAGAAAATTGAACATCGCGATGGAGTCAATCCGCTGTAATCTTATAATACGCGGGAGAAACTTGCAAATTATTGTGAACATGTGCATGAAAAGAAGTAAAAGAACCAACAAAATAACACGCAATGCCATGATCTCAAGAAAGGTCAATTGCACTAGTAAGATCAAGAGGTCCATGAGCAACAACACCATAAATCACACGAAGTGGAGAAAATGTGTATTGCGATTGTAACGATTTTAATCAACCTCTGTGACTAATGCTTCTTCGAACCTTTCTTCTAGGTGAAGAAAACAGAGGAAGATGAGAGAAAAAAGTTTCCAAGACAAAGAATTACAAGTTCCCAAGGCATAAACTTGCCAAGGTACGTCTTGGAGAGCTAAGATCCAGCTCTCGGTGGATTATACTTCCACGAATTGATTAAACAGATTCAAAGTATTACCAACAACACAAAGCCTTTAGAGATTCAAAACCAAGAAAGAAGAAGAACTCTCCAAAGATAAGCTCATTCTCTCTCTCTAACTCTCTCTAACCCCTGTTTCCCTTTGTCTTACTTTGATGCTCCTCTTGGCACACTCCTTTTATTGACCATGATCTCATGTTTCTTATGTTAGGTCTGCAGAAAGAACTGCTCTGCTCCTCAAGACCTCCCTGAAACAACAATACAGCCAAAAGAGTGTTCAGAGATGGACCTGGGCCGAAATCAACATCTGAACCTTCATGGACCTCAGGGAAACAGAACAGCAAATGGCCCACGAACTCGGCTTCAAGACTCGGCCCAACTTCATAACAAAAACGGCCCAACTTTGATACGTGACGTTTCACATTTCTCCACCTCGACGCGTATCATTCATTCGTGCAAAAGAAAATCTGAAAACCGATTCTCCTTCCCCTTTTTCTCTCTCACTTTCCGACATCACCCATGTCGGAACCCTAATCCAAAAAATGTAATGGATTAGTTATCGTCGCTGAGTACCCTCAGACGACTTCTTGCATCTTCGAACTTCCCTACTGAGACCGGCTTCGTCAGGATATCGGCTGGGTTTATCTTGGTATCGATCTTCGATATCAAGAGATCTCCTTCTTCCATCACATCTCTGAGAAAGAAGTAACGGGTCTGGATGTGCTTAGTTCTTTCGTGGAACACGCTGTTCTTCGCAAGACAGATCGCATTTTGCGAATCACAGAAGAGCTCCACCTTCTCCTGAGGAAACCCTAGTTCACAGGTAATCCGTTTAAGCCATAAAGCCTCTTTAGTAGCCTCTGTTAAGGCCATATATTCTGCTTCCGTGGTTGATAAGGCCACTATTGTTTGCAGGCCAGATCTCCAGCTTACGGTGTTACCTCCGACTTGAAAAGCATAACCTGTAATAGATCTCCTCCTATCAAGGTCAGTAGCGTAATCGCTATCACATAATCCTTCAATCTTAAATTCCTTAGATTTTTTGAATGTTAGATGATGAGATGAACTTCCCCTTAGATACTTTAGAATCCATCTAACCATTTTCCAGTGCTCCTTGTTAGGTGCACTAATAAAGCGACTCACCAGGCCAACTCTGTGAGTTATATCAGGTCTGGTTCCGATTATCGCATACATGAGGCTCCCCACAGCATTGGAGTACGGTACACTCCTCATTTCTCTTTTTGCATTTGGTTTTTCTTCTTCTTTAGTACTTTTAGGCTTGAATTGACAACCAATGGGTGTCTGAACTGTTTTAAGATCACCATTAGAAAACACTCTTAAAATCTTTTTAATATAAGACTCTTGAGATAAATGCAGAAAACCTTGAGCTCTGTTTCTGATAATATCCATGCCTAGGATCCTTTTAGCTGATTCATCTCAAACTCATCACTCAATAAATCTTTAACCTTCTGTATCTCTTTCATATCTTCTGCTGTAATTAGCATATTATCAACATACAACAACAGATAGATTAAATTACCCTGACCATAGGATTTTGTGTAGACACAATTGTCCAGTTGACTCCTTGAAAACTTCTTAGCCTTCATAAACTGATTAAACCTCAAGTTCCATTGTCTAGGTGACTGTTTAAGGTCGTACATGGATTTTTGTAGTTAACATACTTTGTTTCCTTTAGAATACCCTTCAGGTTGTTCCATGAGAATCCTTTCATCCAAAAAACTATGTAGAAAAGCGGTTTTCACGTCTAGTTGTTCCAACTCAAAATTCATATTCACCACTATAGATAAGATGAGCCTTATAGTAGTATGTTTTACCAGTGGTGAGAACACTTCGTGGTAATCCACCCCCTCTATTTGTGAATACCCTTTTGCCACAAGTCTAGCTTTGAATCTAGGCTTTTCTACTCCAAGAATCCCAGGCTTTCTTTTAAACACTCATTTACTTCTGATGGTTCTCTGACCTTCTGGTCTCTCAATGAGTTTCCATGTTGAATTCTTATGCAGAGAATCCATTTCCTCATATGTTGCCTTTAACCAATTTTTGTTTTCACTGCTTCTCATAGCTTCTTGAAACGTTCTTGGTTCTTCTTCTTCCTCTATTGTCTCAGCAACATACAACGCATAGGCAGCAACATCACTGTCAACAAACCTGCTTGGAGGTTTAATATTGAGCCTTCTTTCTCTGTCTCTAGCTAGGTGATAGCTTCTTTCTGTCTTTTGATCTTCTGGTTCCATTTCCTCATCAGACTCCACATTCTGTTGATTTTCCGGAGACACTTCACTTTCTTCAAATGATTCTCTTTCATTATTTCTAACACCAAGAATCATTTTATTCTTTTCTTTTGTCTCACTGTCATTATCATCAACGCCTTTGTTCTTGTTAATATCTTTGTACAAGACATTTTCCCAGAAGGTTACATTTCTACTGATGATGCATTTCTTGTCATCACTATTCCATATTCTGTAACCCTTTACTCCTTGAGGATAACCCATAAAAATCCCTTTCTTAGCTCTTGGCTTCAATTTTCCCTGGTCCACATGATAATACACCAAACAACCAAATCTCCTCATTTGTGAATAATCAGGTTTCATACCTGTCCATATCTGTTCTGGAATTTCTAGACCGAGAGGTATTGAAGGTGATCTGTTAATCATATACACCACAGTTGAAGCTGCCTCAGAACAGAAAGACTCTCCTAAACCTGTTTCACTTAGTAGACTTCTCACTTTTTCCAGTATTGTTCTATTCAGCCTTTCTGCCACACAGTTCTGTTGAGGGGTGTAAGGACATGTTTTGTGCCTCTTAATGCCGTGAGCTTTGCAATGATCTTCAAATATTTGATTACAATATTCCAAACCATTGTCAGTTCTCAGAGTTTTTAACTTCCTTCCACTCTGATTTTCAACCAGATTTTTCCACTCAACAAACTTGTCAAAGGCTTCATCTTTCGTTTTTAGGAAATAGATCCAGACCTTTCTGGAAAAATCGTCTACAAATGATATGTAGTAGTGACATCGTGAAAGACTTGGTGTCACATTAGGGGAGCCCTAAAGATCCGAATGAACATATTCCAATTTTGTTTTTGAAATATGTTTTCCTCTTTGAAATGAAGTTTTGTGACATTTTCCGAGAATGCAGAATTCACATTGTTTGAGATTCACCGATGCTTCTATGTTCAGTAACTCCTTCTTTGCCAAAACTTGTAAACCTTTTGCACTCATATGCCCAAGCATGCTATGCCATAACGAAAACTCATCAATTTGATTTACTGCAGCATTCGCTTTTCCTTCTGTGTTCATAAGATCTTTCTCTGGTTTTGCATCAAGTATGTACAAAGTGTCTTGATAATCTCCAGCTAGAACTTCCTTTAATCCATAGAACACCTGAAGTTTGAAGTTTTTAGATTGAAACCAGCAACCTTGTGACTCTAGTTGTCCAAGAGAAATTAGATTTCTTTTAGCCATAGCAGAGTATCTTACGTTTGACAGTACAATTGTTGAGTTGTTGCAGTTTACCACCTTAAGCTTTCCTATAGCCGTGATCACCACAGTGTGTATCATTACCCATTAGAATCTTTCCCCCATCAATTTCTTCAACCTCAAACAATAAGTCCTTTCTGTAGGTTAGATGATATGAGCATCCCGAGTCTAAAATCCAGCTATCACTTAAGTTGATTTCCGATGCAGTTAGCATCAAAGGTTATTTTCCAACACTTGAGCTATATTTGCTTGTGATGTGCTTGCTTGACCTTTCTTGGGACAATCTTTCTTGAAATGTCCCTCAGATCCGCAAATCCAGAAAGTTTTCTTAGCTCTAACCTTTTCCTTACGCTTATCCAGCTTCTTTGCTTTTCCTTTACTCTTCTTTTCATTATCCGGTTTTGATTGAAAATATAATCCTTCACCGTTTTGTCTTGATAAATGAACTCCCTTTTGTTTAAGTTCCACTTCTAAAGAGTAAGCTGCAGTTGTAACCTCTTTTAGAGATATTGTTGTCTGTCCCCCTCTATATTTAAGTGTATGAACTAGCTGAGCATACTGAGAGGGCAAACCATTCATGAGAATCACAGCTTGATCCTCATCACATATCTCTACATCCAAGCTGATTAGGTCTGATATCAGCTTATTAAAGTTATCCATGTTTTTGTTTAACCCTTTTCCTTCTTCCATCTTAAAGCTAAACAACCATTCTTTAGGTAGAACCTGTTAGGCAGAGATTTGTCTTGGTATTGCGATTCCAGAGAGTCCCACATAGATTGAGCAGAATTATGCTTCAAACCTACTGTTCGCAACACCATATCTGTAAGACTCATACTTAGCAGATTTCTGACCCTTCTCTCTTTGTCTAACCTTTTTGGATCGACTTTAACACCTTCTTTTTCTTCTGTAGGTGAAGAAGACTCTCCATCAATTTTGAGAACCGAGTCCAGTCCTAGGATTTCTAACTGAGCAAGAATTCTGTGTTTCCAGATGGTGTAGTCTCCTTCACCGTCAAACCTCTCAACATCCCATCTTCCAAGTGTTGGTTCCAACATCTCTTCAATAGATCCAGAAAGAGTTAAGTAGAATCAACTTCTTTGTCTTCAATAGGTTGAAGAATTACAAGTTTATGCCTTGGGAACTTGTAATTCTTTGTCTTGGAAACTTTCTTCTCTCATCTTCCTCTGTTTTCTTAACCTACAAGAAAGGTTCGAAGAAGCATTAGTCACAGAGGTTGATTAAAGTCTTTACAGTGGTATCCGAGCTAAGGTTAAAAGAAAAGGAAGTTGTTGCTACTTATCTCTTTCTGGATCTATTGAAGAGATGTTGGAACCAACACCTGGAAGATGGGATGTTGAGAGGTTTGACGGTGAAGGAGACTACACCATCTGGAAACACAGAATTCTTGCTGAGTTAGAAATCCTAGGACTGGACTCGGTTCTCAAAATTGATGGAGAGTCTTCTTCACCTACAGAAGAAAAAGAAGGTGTTAAAGTCGATCCCAAAAGGTTAGACAAAGACAGAAGGGTCAGAAATCTGCTAAGTATGAGTCTTACAGATATGGTGTTGCGAACAGTAGGTTTGAAGCATAAGTCTGCTCAATCTATGTGGGACTCTCTGGAATCGTATTACCAAGACAAATCTCTGCCTAACAGGTTCTACCTAAAGCAAAGGTTGTTTAGCTTTAAGATGGAAGAAGGAAAAGGGTTAGACAAAAACATGGATAACTTTAATAAGCTGATATCAGACCTGAGCAGCTTGGATGTAGAGATAAGTGATGAGGATCAAGCTGTGATTCTCATGAATGGTTTGCCCTCACAGTATGCTCAGCTAGTTCATACACTTAAATATAGAGGGGGACATACAACAATATCTCTAAAAGAGGTTACAACTGCAGCTTACTCTTTAGAAGTGGAACTTAAACAAAAGGGAGTTCATTTATCAAGACAAAACGGTGAAGGATTATATTTTCAATCAAAACCGGATAATGAAAAGAAGAGTAAAGGAAAAGCAAAGAAGCTGGATAAGCAGAATGAAAAGGTTAGAGCTAAGAAAACTTGCTGGATTTGCGGATCTGAGGGACATTTCAAGAAAGATTGTCCCAAGAAAGGTCAATGAAGCACATCACAAGCAAATATAGCTCAAGTGTTGGAAAAGAACCTTTGATGCTAACTGCATCGGAAATCAACTTAAGTGATAGCTGTATTTTAAACTCGGGATGCTCATATCATCTAACCTACAGAAAGGACTTATTGTGTGAGGTTGAAGAAATTGATGGGGGAAAGATTCTAATGGGTAATGATACACACTGTGTGATCACGGCTATAGGAAAGCTTAAGGTGGTAAACTGCAACAACTCTAACAATTGTACTGTCAAAAGTAAGATACTCTGCTATGGCTAAAAGAAATCTAATTTCTCTTGGACAACTAGAGTCACAAGGTTGCTGGTTTCAGCGATCAATGGCATGATTGTGTGCAAATTCAGCCCAAGTTTTGATATTGTCGCCCACCAAACAACGCATCATATTATCCAAAGAGTGATTTGTAAGTTCAGTTTGGCTGCAGATTGGGGATGGTAAGCCTAACCCATATCAAGACTCGTACCTAAAAATTCCACAAAAATCTTCAAAAATGATTTAAAAAACGAGAGTCTCGATCTGAAACAATAAAAAACGGTAACCCATGAAGGTGGTAGATTTCCCAGATGAAGAGTTGGGTTACTTGCAGCGCATCCGTCGTCTTCTTTCAAGGAACAAAATCTCCCATCTTGGAGAAACAGTGAACGACAACAAAACTAGAATCGAACCCATGTTGTGTGCGAGGAAGACCCAAAACAAAATCCATACTTATGTCTGTCCAATGTTGTGTTGGAATAGGTAGTGGAGTGTATAGACCCCCATTAGTGGTGTGATCTTTATTGAGATGACACACAACACAACATTCAAGGAAACGAGAAACATCACGTCGGACCATAGGCCATAAGTAAGACTCGGTAACTAGTTGTAAAGTGTGATCATGGCTAACATGACCTTCCTCATGTAATTCACAAATGATATTCAAGCGCCACATGCAGGATATGACACAAAGACAGTTAACACGAAAGAGAAACACATCGTGTATGACATAGTCAGAATCACGACCAACTTGCAAATCAGACCAAATCCTACTGCAACTGAACTCTGCAACATGGTCAATAGAGAATTATGACGGCTAAGAGCATCTCCACTTTATTCGTACGACCAGATTAGTTCTTACTGAAAAACGAAAACTACTGCAAATACACAACCCAAGCAGTATCTCGAGCAGAAATCTTATCTTGACTACCCAAGTGCTTTTAAGCATCATGATCTGTATAAATAACAAATTCCTGATGAAAAATATAAGGGCACTAATGCTTGTAGGATTGGAAAATGGTGTAAAACTCTACACTAAAAGTATTATATTAAGCTCAAGAACCGGCGATCATCTCACTGTAAAAAGCTACTAGACGACCTTGTCACTCAACACTACGCTAATGCCAAACTTACAAGCATCATAAAGTAATTCAAAAAGAAGAGCAAAATCTTGAAATGACGGTATTATAGTGGAACTGAGCTTATGTTTGATCGTAGTAGATGCATGTTCTACCTTTGGTGTCCAAACAAAAGAGAAAACTTGCATACAACCAGTTAAAGGAGTGTAATGTTGCTTAAATGATGGACAAAACGACGGTACAAGGACGCAAGACCAGAAAAACTACGAACCTCAGTGAGTGTTATAGGAGTCGGCCAAGATTTTATAGCTTATACTTTTACACATAGCCCAAAAACAAATCATCATTTACACACACATTTCTTACTGGCAGCATAAATTTGATCTCGACGATGAACAATAAAAAATACAAAGAGATACTTCAAGTGACATGCCAAATCACTATTATAAATTAATATCATAAAAATAAACGACGACAAACTTGTGAGTGAAGGGCCAAAGAGCTATCACATGCATAAATGTGTTTGGAGCATTAGAGAACCCAAAAAGCATGACTATCCACTCAAACAGACACTCACGTGTCTTGAAAGCTATTTTCACTCACCACCCGTACGAATCCGAATTTGGTGATAGCCACTTTTTAGTTTGAGTTTGGTGAAGATATATGCATGACCAATCTGATCCACGAGATCATCAAGAAAAGGAATGGGAAAACGATAGCGTACAGTGATTTTATTAATAGCATGACTATCACCATACATAGACCAACTACCATCCTTTTTGGGAATCAAGAGACCAGGAACAGTTGTTGGGCTCTAACTTTCTTGGACATGTCCACGAAGAAGTAATTTTTCTACTTGACTATGCAACTCATCATGTTTTTGCGGACTCATGCGATAATAGGGCCGATTTAGAAGCATTTCATATGAGACAAAATTAATGTGATGTTGAATATCTCGGAAAGGAGGCAAACCACTAGGTAGATTGACCGGACAACATCCTAAAAATGGAAAGTAATGGCTGGAAAGCAGAAGTAACATCCACAAGCAGGAAATAGTTGGTCGAAGTGGCAAAGAGCGCCCAAATTATCTTAGTGGAGGGTAATTATACCTCAAATGCAGCCTTAGTCAATATCAAGAAAGATGTAGTAGTCATGGCGGGCTTTGGTACTGATGACTTGGAAGGGAACATAGAGATTCTGATGTGTCTAGCGAAAGAACGAGAGTGACAAGGTAGTTATTAAAGGAGAAACTATAAGTGTTGCTTTGGCCTTTGTTTGTAGCATTATTATCATACCACCACAGACGATCTAAAAGAATATGACACACATCCATTTGAGCAATAACGCAAGAGATTGAATCTTTATAAAACCCAACAAAAAAAGTCCACAGTGACGTGCTGCAAGATGGAGACTTTGTTGTCCTCATTAAACCACGCTAACTTAAACGGCACATAATGTTGGACTGTCAAAAGATCCAACATACCTTCTCGCATGTGTGAAACTACTGGAGTCAATGATCAATGTACATACCTTCCCTTTCTTAGTGCAGGTGGTGAAAAAGGTTTGGAACGAAGCCTTGATTCTTGAGGTGTATGAGGCCTAAGACAAGACGATGGAGGATGATACAAAGGCTTGTGTCACCGACGATCAGCAGTTGTGGTTGCTAATCATCCTAAGAGTGTCCATTTAAATGAGGAGCATCATCTAGTTCAGCTTCAATTGTGAGCAACCTATGTTTTGTAGACTTCGGACAAGCGGTGGAACGATGACCTTTTTCACCACAAGTGTAGCAACACAAAGAATTAGTGTGAGGGATATGATTGGCATGAATAGAATCAGAATAAGTGCCATATTTTAAGTTGAACGCGTACCAGAAGGTTCAGAGTATGGTGCGTAAATGAAGTCACTAACAATCTTACTTCGAATACATGGACGAGAAAACACAAAGGACCATGGAGTAAGATACTGAATTTCCATAGTGAGAGCTTGTTGATGAGCTTCAGAAAAAGAGGTGAATTAAACAGTTGCATAGTCGTTTCTAATTGAAAATGTAGTCCTCCAATAAATCGACCCAAAAGTTGTTCTTTAGTTTCCAAAAGAGTAATGTGTGCGGTTATGTTGAAGAAGTTAGTCGCATAATCATCACCAGAACAATTGCCTTAAAGTAAAGCATGAAGCTTGTTGTATTGAGTACGCTCATAATTGAAAAGTAAAAAACTCCAACGCATGTGTTTCTTCATATGCTCCCAAGAGTCAATCCTCTTTTTACCAGAACGAGAACGAGAATCTTTAAGCTGTTGCCACCAAGCCATCCCACAATTCTTGAATTGCGTCGCAACCAAAGGAAACTGCATATCAACGAGAAAATGCTTAGAGTCAAGAATCTCTTCAATACAATGTAGCTTTAAACATGACTCCCAACGTGAAGATGAATCATCACATTCTCTATTTTCACGATGATGATTATTGAATCATCATGTTGGCAGGTATTCGAAAGTGATCATCACGACATATATTAGAGTTGTCACCATGGCGGTAATAGTGTGAAGCGGCCTGACTATGGTGATTGTGGCGACGAATATCAAACAAATTGTCGTCAGTAGATCATCATTTATGTCTTGAATATAGACATTGAAATTCAGATCCGGTTGTGGGGCTACAGGGACTTGTTGTTTAACAAGCACTGTTGTTAACGTCGTTTCAATTGCGATAGTCAACGCCTCTCGAAGAACAACTTTAAACGTGGCAAACAAGTCGCAAAGATCGTTGTGGTCATTGTCGAATGATACAGCATATTGAAGCTGTATTATGTGAGACACGTGTAGGGTGGAGATTGTTTAATAAATTGATCTATGAATGTAACTACATATAAACTTGCATTACGATTTTACATTGAAGGAATATAACAGAATTTCTTGATCTTTTTCTTCTTCCTTCTTTCGTTTTCTCTGCAATCTTCTTCTTGAAGAAGCTTGCTCAAGTCTTGAATCTTAATAGAGTTGATTCTTGACTGGTAAGTGTGAGAATTGGTGTTTGATGAACATCTATTTCTCTCTGTTTCAAAGGTAAAATCCGTTGATCACTTTCTCTGTATTAAAGGTATCAGAGCTCGATTCTTCCTCGGATCGATTGTGACCATGCCAGAAACGTGATCGTCGACTCATTCAGCACAACAGGAGATGTCAGTTCGTGAGGTCGCAGAGGCGATGAACCAAAAGATCGATGCGTATCAAGAAACTATGGAAAAGCGAATATCGGAGATGACCGCAACTTGGCACCAAGCCTATTTGCAGAATGCGCCAACAGAAGGAGTTAGTGGTTGGGAAACGTATAAATCGATACTCACAGATAGGTTCGAAGAGGTGTTAGATGATCCAGTTTCTGAGCTTAAATTTCTGTTGGAAACCAATGGGATTGTGGAGTATCATAATAAGTTCGAGTTAATACGCACCAGGTTGCATATGAGCGAGCAGATGTTGCTAGAGAATTATCTGGCAGGATTGAGATTAGAAACTCAAGTGAATGTGAGGATGTTTGAACCTAAAACCATAAGGCATTGCTTCCTCTTAGGGAAACTGTATGAGCAAGCACACTCTCCTAAAGTGATGGGAAATGCAGGATTCATTGGGAAATTTCCTGCACAACAGAAAGGGCTGCTTGAATATAAGAAGCCGGTTGGTAAGATTCCGTTACAGCCTACTACAAAGCAGGGGAAGGTGGTGTTGTTAGGAAAAAGTTTTTGACAGCTCAAGAGATGAGCGATAGGCGAGCTAAGGGATTATGCTACCACTGTGATGAAAAATTCACTCCGGAACATTTCTTGACACATAAGAGGGCTCAGTTATACTACTTGGAGACTGGTGAAGATGGGGTTAATGAGTCTGTGTCGGAGGGTGAAGAAGAGGTAGGAGACTTTGCTCAAATCTCGGTGAATGCAATGATTGGCATCACAGATTACAACACCTTGAGAGTGATAGGATTGCATGGAAAACGAGCTGTGTATGTGTTGATAGACTCGGGGTCAACACATAATTTCATGAATCCTATGATGGCTGAAAAGTTGGGGGCAAGACTTCGACCAGCAGGGTCAGCCAAGGTCTCTGTGGCGGATGGAAATCAGCTGCGGGTAGTGGGCAAGATTAAGAAATTTCAGTGGATTTTTCAAGGAAACTGTTTCGAAGCAGATTTCATGGTGATTCCATTGAAGGGTATTGACATGGTGTTGGGTATTCAATGGTTGGAAACTTTAGGAGAGGTTACCTTTAACTTTAGACAGCTTACTATGAGGTTTCAGTACAATGACCGCAAGGTATTGCTGCATGGGAGTAAGAGTGGATCTGTGAGGTCAGTGAAGGCCGAGAAACTTAACAAAATAATTGATAAAGACATTCAGCTGTCTATGATATGGGCTAATGTAGTAGAAAGTGAAGTTGAATCTGAGCCGCAACTGTTTACTCTTAATGCAGAACCTCAACCTCAAGTCATACCAGAGATCATTCGACTGTTATTGGAGGAATTCAAAGACTTGTTTGAAGAGCCAAAGAGTTTACCTCCTTTCAGGGGCCTTCATAACCACCGCATTCCCTTATTAGAAGGTTTCGACCCAATTAACCAACGACCTTATCGTTATGCGGTTAAACAAAAAAATGAGATAGAGAATATGGTACAGGAGTTGCTTGCTCAGGGAACCATTCAGCCCAGTTCTAGTCCATATGCATCGCCAGTAGTTCTGGTCAAGAAGAAAGATGGACAATGGAGGCTTTGTGTTGATTATAGAGGATTGAATTCTGTGACGGTGAATGACAGATTTCCTATACCGCTTATTGAGGATCTAACGGATGAGTTAGGAGGGTCCAAGGTCTATTCTAAAATAGATTCGAGGGCTGGTTATCATCAGGTGCGAATGGAGCCAGGTGATGTTCATAAGACTGCCTTCAAACACATAATGGTCACTTTGAGTATGTTGTAATGCCCTTTGGCCTTACAAATGCTCCGGCAACCTTTCAAGGGTTGATAAATGAGGTTTTTAGACCTTTCTTGAGGCGTTTTGTGTTGATATTCTTTGACGATATCCTCATTTATAGTTCAGACTTGGAGTCGCATGGTGAGCATTTGCGGGGAGTGTTTGGACTGATGAGAAAGCACAGCTTGTTTGCTAAGAGGAGTAAGTGTGATTTTGCGGCTGCTAAGGTGGACTATCTTGGTCATTATATACAAGCAGCAGGGGTTTCGACGGATCTGGTTAAGTTGCAAGCCATAGCTGACTGGCCGACTCCAAAGACTCTGAAACAATTACGGAGTTTTTTGGGATTAACGGGTTATTATAGAAGGTTTGTGCGCAACTTTGGAACTATAGCAAGGCCCCTTACTTATCTCACTAAAAAGGATGCTTTTAGTTGGACATCGGAAGCTCAGGAAGCTTTTGAGGCTTTGAAGACTGCTTTATGTACAGCACCCGTCTTGGCTCTTCCTGATTTTGATAAGCCCTTTGTAGTTGAGACAGATGCTTGTGGTCAAGGCATTGGCGCGGTATTAATGCAAGACGGTCATCCACTAGCTTATATCAGTCGCCACTTACAAGGTAAACAACTGCAATTGTCAATATATGAAAAAGAGCTATTGGCAGTTGTTTATGCAGTTCAGAAGTAGAGGCATTATCTGTTGAACAGTCACTTCGTAATTAAGACTGATCAACAGAGTCTGAAATATTTGTTAGAACAAAGATTGAATACTCCAATCCAGCAGCAATGGTTACCTAAATTGATGGAGTTCGATTATGAGATACAATATAGAAGTGGTAAAGAAAACTTAGTGGCAGACGCCTTATCTCGAGTAGAAGGAGCTGAAATTTTACACATGGCAATGTCTGTCTTCGATTGTGACTACTTAAAGAGTATTCAGGCAGCTTATGAGGAAGATGCGTTAGTTAAAGCATTGATCGACGATTTGAAACAGAGCCCCACCTCCAAGAAACATTATACATGGAGTCAAGGTATATTGAGGAGGAAATCTAAGATTGTGGTTCCTCAGGTGGTATCTTTGCGCAATCAGATATTAGATTGGCTGCATGGTTCCAGCTGTAGTGGCCATTCCGGGAAATATGTCACATTGCAGAGAGTGAAGAGTCTTTTCTACTGGAAGGGCATGCATAAGGATATACAAGCATATGTGCGGAGCTGTGGTGTATGTCAACGTTGCAAATATGATACAGCATCTTATCCAGGTCTTATCCAACCTTTGCCTATTCCTAATTCCGTGTGGTCTGAAATTTCAATGGATTTCATCACTGCTTTACCATTGTCTAGTGGCTATTCGGTGATATACGTGGTGGTTGACAGATTATCTAAGGCGGCTCATTTCATGCCTTTAGCACACCCTTATACCGCCACATCTGTAGCTCAAGCCTTCCTTGATTCTGTTTTCAAACTTCATGGCTTACCGGAAACCATAGTCAGTGATAGAGATGCCATTTTCTTGAGTGACTTTTCGAGTGAGTTGTTTAAACTTCAAGGTGTCTCATTACATTACTCCACACCGTATCATCCTCAAAGTGACGGACAGACAGAGGTAGTTAATAGGTGCTTGGAGACTTACCTCAGGTGCATGTGTAGTGACAGACCACATGAGTGGTCAAGATGGCTCTCATTAGCCGAATTCTGGTACACTACTAACTTCCATACGGCCACGCAAATGTCCCCGTATGAGGCTGTGTATGGGAAAACCTCCACCTATACACTTACCATATCTACCAGGAGAAGCTAAGGTTGCTGTGGTAGCCAAGAGTCTGCAAGACAGAGAGAACATGCTGATGATACTTAAATTTCATCTCTTAAGGGCACAGCACCGAATGCAGCAATCAGCGAACCGCAGGAGAACAGATCGGAGTTTTCAAATAGGGGATTATGTGTTTGTTAAACTGCAGCCTTATAGACAACAATCGGTGGTTGTTCGTACAAGTCAGAAACTAGCTCCGAAGTATTATGGCCCTTACAAGGTGATTGATATTTGCGGCAAAACGGCATACAAATTGGCACTTCCGAGTTATTCAAAGATACATCCGATGTTCCATGTATCTCAATTGAAGTTGCGGTTAGGACATGATAATGTCTCGCTGGATTTACCTTCTATAATGTTAGATGTTTTGTCCAAGGAACCGGAGACCATATTGGAGAGGCGTATGGTGCAGAGGCAAGGCAGAGCAGTGACCCAAGTATTGGTTAAATGGACGAATCAGGGAATTGATGAAGCTACTTGGGAGTTTTACTATGACTTGCAAAGACAGTTTCCTCACTTTCAATCTTGAGGCCAAGATTTCTTAAGGATGGAAGATTTGATACAGCATATTGAAGCTGTATTATGTGAGACACGTGTAGGGTGGAGATTGTTTAATAAATCGATCTATGAATGTAACTACATATAAAACTGCATTACGATTTTACATAGAAGGAATATAACAGAATTTCTTGATCTTTTTCTTCTTCCTTCTTTCGTTTTCTCTGCAATCTTCTTCTTGAAGAAGCTTGCTCAAGTCTTGAATCTTAATAGAGTTGATTCTTGACTGGTAAGTGTGAGAATTGGTGTTTGATGAACATCTATTTCTCTCTGTTTCAAAGGTAAAATCCGTTGATCACTTTCTCTGTATTATCGAAGCCGAGACTATGATAGAACCCTAGTTCTAGCCGATAACAAGGGAAAAGAGAGTATAAACCTTTTTTATTATTCAATAAACATAAAGTTTCTTTCTAATACAATGTAGTAGTCTATAAGAGAAAGTAATAGGCTATATATAGCCAAATTAAACACAAATAAAAGGAAATTTTACAATCCCCAATATTAACTAGAAAATGAAATTAAACAAACCAAAGATTAACTAGAAAATAAAATTCAACAAAACCAAAGATTCACTACAAAAGGAACAATGTGAAATGGAAGTAACAAGTATGGTGCATAAACTTGTTTCCTAAAGTTTAGGCTCTCTCTTTCGTGACCTAGACGCCACTTGTGTTCATTGCTTTGGAAGCAGTGACTGGAGGCTAACTCAGCTATGTTACTTGTGTTTGTTCCCCACCAGTCACGTTTCCCTTTATAGTTTTTTCCCCTGATCTTTGAGATTATAGAGCTCTCCTTTGAGGAAGATCTGGATCCACCTTTGGTCGTCATAGTCAAAGGCTCGCTATGAAAAATATTTGTCGAGTACACCAATATTGTTTTCCCTCTAGTGATGAGCTTCACCAAAAGAAGGGATGGTGTTGATGGTCTCGCAGGTGACCTTCCCCTCACTGTGGATGGTGTCGTTAGCCTCATATATCTCTTTCTCTCGCCTATGAATTGGTTCTGGTGGACCTGGAGATAAATTCTGGTGAATATGACGGCCTATTTTGTTCATCACCGGTATCAATCTATGGTTGTCCTTATAAAGAGTGTGGTCTACTCGATGGGAGGATGTTACTCTTCATAGCATCTACCTGATCAAAGTCTGACTCTTGTTTTGGGTTTCTGTTGAGGCATCAACTGGTCAGTTATCTTGACTTCACCTACTTCTGGGAGATATAGGGGAATATATTATTATATATTCTTACCGGTTCAAAAGCTTACATCTTCATATGTAAGATGCTTCTATTTGCTATGAAAGGTTTTAACATCCACTATGTAGTCTCGTGACTTGTTGATGTCCTAGGTTTTATCAGTTCAGGTTTGCTTAATTCGAGTTTTTCTTCATAATTTAATTCATAACCTATGTAGTTTTTTTTCAATGTTTCCCTTGTTTGCGCTTTACTTTAGTTTTCTGCCGACTTTTGTATTTCTAAATTGTATTTTGTTGGAGGTGGATCTGAGATCCTACTTCAATCCACGAATAATAATTGGTGTCAAATCTACAAAGTCTTTAACTCAGCGAATTAATCGACAACTCAGACGAGTTTCCTTCTTGGTAAGATAATAACTTGGACAAATGCCATTATCAGCGAGTTCTTATGACTGCAAAGGAGAAAACTATGTTGCCATGTCCTCTAATAGAGGAATGGAAATATTTCTGACCCGATTAGGAATATTTCCAAAAATATCAAGAATACTTTTTAGATAATTTCAAATCTAAATTGAATATCTTATATTTCATACTTTTAGTTATCTTGTAACCGACCCTATAATCTATAAATAGGGATAAAGGTCACTAAAAAGAGATTACGTTTTTCATTACTTACACAAAAGCAATAAATTTACTAGGCATTTTTGCTCTCAATTAACTGTCCTTGCAACTAATTAAATGAGATTTATTACCCATCTTCCCTCTAAAATTGAATAGTTGGAGCTAAAAGTTGAGTGTTAGATCCTACTCGAACAATTGATGCCATTTGTAGAGAAAACATCCAATGATTCTTAACACATAAGCAATGAAAAAAGTTCAAGATCAATATCTTGAAGAAACTTGATCATTTAATTCGTCTCAAAAAAAAAAATCCAACTTAACGCGATTCATGTAAGGGTGATGAGGGGAACATACAAAATCAGGCCAGGGCCTCTAATTGAACCACCATCACTAAACGTGTTGATGCAAAACATATTACATCATATGGAAGCTCCAGAGCAAAGAAACAATGCACGTCTTGACCGACTTGAGCAAATAGTCGGTATGGATGGCGTATAGAAGCCAACGCCCATCATTAGAAGCTGAGAAGAGGCACTTTACATCGTATAAAGAAACCATTTACGCGATAAGCCAATTTTTGGGTGTGACAAACATGCAAGGACTAGGTCTACTTCATACGCCCCAACAAGTCCCATCAATGATAGACACCGCAACTATCTTTGGGATGATAAGTGACGTGCGCTTAGAATTTCACCAAGGAACAAGTGCGGCCCAAGAAATCAAGAGAATCCTAGCTCATGCGAGAAACTCCTTGTTCTTGTAGTGTCTTAGGAGGATCTCGGTAGACCAGAGACTGAGACTCTATTATCCTTTGTATAATGTAACAACCGACCTTCTATAATTCATGTTTGCCTTCAACGTCATGGTGGGAGGCACAAATCATAGCCTAACAAGGAAGATGTCACATACTATCAACTCTTCACAGAAAATCTGACTTGCAATGCACTCGTTTGGTTTACCAAACTACAAGCTGAGTCTATCACAAATTTCAATAAGCTAGCCGAGTTGTTCATGAAGCAGTATGCCATATTTGTTAATCAAGATACAGTAGCACTAGAGTTGCACTCACTGAGGGAAGGGAGAGATGAGACCTTAAAGGCATATCTTTGTCGTTTCATAAAAATCATGACTAAAGCCAAAGTCAGCGACGACATAGCTATTGAAGCCTTGCGGATTGCAAAAGATTATGTCGAGTAGCTTCAGAGAGCTACAGTAATATATAGTTTACCTTGTAGACCTCACCAAATCCACCTCGAGCAATCTTACTATTTTCTGAATAACCATTTGTCGCATCTTGAATTGTTCTATAATCAAGCTGCAGCGACTCTATGGTTGTTATATCATTGCCTGTCTCATAATAAAAGTCTTAATAATCACAGAGAAGAGGCTGATAAATGAGATATCAAACCCAATTAATCACAGAGAAGAGGCTGATAAATGAGATATCAAACCCAATTAAATTGTCAATGAATCTGTACCATCAAAGGCACGTGCTGTGTCATAAGTCTTCTTTGCCCTTTTTGTAAGGAAATAGTAACCAGCTAACAAAAGCAGAGCAACCAGTATAATAGGCACAACAATGGCTATCACTAACACATTTGAATTCCAATCTTTCCCTGGTTTTCAAAGATTATTGGCTTAAGATCAGACAGTAGTGGACGGATAACAAATCGAAATTCTGTCAAAAAACGTAACTTCCTCTATTGGTATTGCTAATTTCAAGAAATCAGCGACTAAAAAAGAGAAAGAAGAGATAGTTTACCAGATAGTGAAGGAGTTGTCGTGGCGCTTTCATTGTAGAACGCATAAAGCTCGTACCTTGCATTACAACTAGGCAACAAATATCTTGATCCAAATTTGTTAAGTTCCATTGCATTGATGGAAATTTGCAGACAGCTTAAGCAGTCCTGTCTCGGAAGAA
Organism: Lepidium sativum; assembly: GCA_023374145.1. Taxonomy (NCBI): domain Eukaryota; kingdom Viridiplantae; phylum Streptophyta; class Magnoliopsida; order Brassicales; family Brassicaceae; genus Lepidium; species Lepidium sativum. The sequence goes on from JAKUCM010003572.1 coordinate 36,519, forward strand.
CAGGAATGCACTGAACCAGCCCGTACAAATTCCGGCCTGTGCTCCAATTGGCCTTTATTGTAGAGAATTTTCTAACACTTCTCGCTGCTTCGAAGACAGCTTGGCTCATCGTGAACGACACAAAACCTTCGTGTACTGGTCTATTTGTACTTGATTAGATGAAATATTGAAGATATTTGACATGAGACGTCTTCCATTTGTCCTTGTACGTGTCGAAAGAGTATTCTGGTTAGAGTAACTGACCAGACAGTGTTCGTAATAGACAGTGACTTCTTTCTCATTTGGGCACCGACTTAAGGTGTTGTTGTTGACGATAAGATTGACACAGAAACGGACAACCTCCGGCGACACGTCTGCCCGGCAGAGGAATAGTCCAGTGACTTCGTCGGGAACTTTCCCAACAGTGGCGTATTGGAATCCGGTGGAGTAAGAAGCATTGGGGGAAGAGAAAGTAGGTCTTGTTCGTTTGATGGTCGCTGGCGACCGCGACCGGCTACCGCGACCAAAACATGTTCATTTCGTGGTCGCTCATTCAGCGACCGGTCGCAACGACTAATCGCCAGCGACCAGCGATTGCAATATTTGACCGCTGTTAAAAACAGCGATTTGCGGCGACTAAAATTCTAAATTACTAATTTATCTTCATTTTTTAGTGAAATCACAAAATACCTAAACCTAAAAAGAAAACAAAAAGTCGTCATTCTTCTCCTTCTTCAACGCCGTTTCTTCTCATACATGGAACAAGGTTTGGTTCTTTCAGCGAGATCTCACTAAGAACGCGCACAGAGGCGAGCCGTAAAGAGATCTCTGTGTTTGATCTTTCTATAATATTCTCGAGCTCACATTTCATCACTCTTGTAGAGATTATTAATGGTTTCATCTTGAATCATGGCACTTCCTTAATGAAATGGTTATGGTCCCTATTCACAACCACGACTAAAGCTGATTTTGAGTTGATTTCTTCTCTTCACGGATTAAGGTGTAACGTTAGATTCCTGGATTTATATGTTGTGAAAGTACGACAGATTTGAAAGAAAAAGTTTTGAACTTTATTGATTTATTTTTTTAATCTTTACAAGTGAGTTTTAGAGGTATGTTTGTTGTTTTGATTTGCCAACATTGCTTTTGTGTATGATTGTTCTTTGTTTTTGGTGTGAGACCCTATGTTTTCGTGAGTTTTTGTCATAGTTATATAGCAGAATTTAAATGATTGAGGATCGAAGAAATTGATCTTTGACCATTTGCAGAGTTTGAAGGAAAGGTTGTGGCAAGCTGTGCTTAAAATAGCTTGAGGCGAGGTAAGGCGGCGAGATGCTGGCTCTGCGCTCCAAGCCTAAGCGTTCACTCATTGACGCATTTAGTAACTGAGGCATAACTACACAAAAAATATTAGGGTAGTTATCTGTACTCTTCTCTAAACAACGTTAACATAATTTGTGATTCTATAACCACGTTAGAAGTTAGAACCAATAAAAAAAATCAAAGTTAGAACCAATAAAATAGAAGAAGTGCCAATCCAATAAACATTAAAATTATGTGTCTGAAACACAAAAATGATAACAGAGAAAAAGTCAATGTTTAAAACTTTAAATAAACGTTTAATTGTCTAAAACTCTAAAAATCATAATCAGCTTCCAAATCCACAAACACGTCATTATTCTCATATCCTCCAAAATCTTCTTCAGTTTCATCCTCATCATCCTCATCAATCAACATCACTGGAGTTGGAGTTGGCCTTTGAAATGCTCTTCGAATTGGAGCAGAGCATCTCAAATGAACTAACTATTAATGTTTAAGCATAATTACCTAAAAATTCAAATAAAGATGATTTATGAAAAATTTATCTTTTTATTTTAAAGGCAGGAAGCGGTGTTAGGCGCATTTAATGGCGAGGCATGACGGAGCAAGCGCCTTTGTGAAATCGCCTAGCCTCATATATACTAGGCGATGGCTGCTAAGCCTTACCTCGCCTTAGCCTAGGCACGTTTTTTAAACCCAAGTTGCAAGTTTCACGTTCAAAGGAAGGTGACATTTTTGTTTATGTAGATATTTGCCCAAGTCCAGCAGTTAACCCCTTCATTGCTTTGCTGCTGTGATGTTGCAATTCTGATCATCACAGGTTTCCAACTTTTCTCTTAGACTTGTTTCTTCAACTAGGTTTTGTTCTGTATCCCATTGAATAGTAATAATCTCATTTTATTTGTCTTGAATTCTCGATTACAATCAAGAACACACTGCCAACTCAATAAACCGATAGGTTTCACCTTCTTCTTAGGCTTGTTTAACTTCACTCATTCTACAGTCGAGGTTGATACTTAGATGTATTGGAAACTGATAATCCTATGCAAACGAACATATGTCTTGCTCAAGCCTTAGACTATCATAATTTGTACTATTATCAGTTAGTACGTTTCTAATGTCTTTTCTGGTTTTGTTGTCGATCAAGAGCACGTGGGTGATTTTTAACCTTTCAGACTGAAAATTTTATGTATGTATCTATAACCATATGCACACATATTGACACATATTGTCTCATATTGATCGCTCTCTACTAGTCTACCCCTCATTTGCCTCTATTCTTCATCTGTTGCAAC